>JAFVLL020017562.1:0-13689 GCA_021397915.2 Tor tambroides | reverse complement strand
GTCACAGTTCCAAGAAGAGAAAAATGGCTGGAATACCCATAAAATTTATGGCAGAGAGTGGAGTGGAGTAATGACGCCAATGCTTGGCTCAGTTGATATATATTTCAGGGTGTCAAGTGGCTAGTCAAGCTTGTTGTTATTTGTCATTTTAAGTCGAAATTTGGCTTGCTATCAAAACTGGATGGAAACTCACACCGAGCCAGACATAAAATCCTAGTATTCGTACTATAGTTCCCCCAGACCGAGTGGTATTTAAACCTCCCATGGGCTGGGAGGTGATAATGGGAATGTGTCCCCTTAAAAATTATCCCGTGTTCACTTGTAAGCAAGGTGAGGAATTAATTATCTTGCCTAAATGGTTTCACAAGTTCATTGCTACTACACACAATGTGTTTCTCCTTAAATCATTTCCCATGAGAATATGCTCCAGCATTAACTGCCCCGTTCCTCACACTGGGAGTCCAGAACGTCTCCAAAGACTGTTCCCTCAACAACTCTCAGTGGCTTTTCTCCAGGTCTCTCTTCTTTGAGAAAGTACAAGCTGAACTGTCCAAGTAGTAGAAGGAAGTTAATTTGTTTCAACGACTGAGCAGAGAATCCAGTGGATGGATAGATGGATGGATTAGTGACCGAGAAATATTGCAGAATCTGAAATATTTTATGTTTTTTGTCAAGCATGGGGAAAACAACATGTAAATTCAACATACTTTGTCTATGTCAAAAAATAAGTAGGTATGTTTTCAGTGGATTATCAAAATTTTTGGTAGTCGAGATCTGGCAACATAGTTTTTTTACTTGGGCGAGCAATTTGCAGACCGCTTTCCTCACGTATGAAATTACCCACATGCCAAAAAAAAACAAAAACAATGACAAGGTGGAACAATAATGACCCAAATCCCTCTGTAACTTATTTGCAGAAGATTGCCGTTGTTTGTCAAACAATTCATGGACAGTTACATATGTATTCCCATCATTTTATTATGTCAGCTTTATGTTACACCTCAAATGACAATGGAATTTATATTAATGTTAATATTACTAAGCCAGTCCCCAAACTCATTCTCTCAAATGTCTTGGGTATGCAGAACATTCGCTTTTATGGACTGATATAAAGTGCAGCACTTGCATTCCAGAAGTCAAAACTGCATTCATTTTCTCCATAGGGAAATTGATTTTTAACAATAACTGATAAACCTTTAAAGACAGACTTGTTGTACAATCAATTAACTCTGAGATTATTAATTGATTGCATATGCTTCCCATCTGTTCAGTGAAATTAACTTATTTTTAGAATTCTTGGTGAAAAACTACATTACCCATGATGTAATGCTGTAAAGGAAATTCCACCAATCAGAGAGTCATAGCGAGCAAATCGTGCCAAACAAGCTCTTTAGCTCCGCCTACTCCCATGAAGCACCTCAAATGACCTAATCGAGTCGGTCTCCCTACGCTCTCAAAATACATAAGCATTTGTACATATATGCATATTTTGAAATAAAATTAAAATACTTTGTTTCTATAGATACAATAAACAACTTTAAATGAATAGTTTTATATTTCTCCATTTTTAATTTGATTATGTCATTCGCAATGCTTCATGGGATTGTAGTTCTTTCCCTCAGTAAAGCCGTTAAGTAAAAAGTGTTTTTGTCCAATTTTCATTAACTTTTTTGGTAACACTTTAGGGACCAGTTCTGACTCTTAACTAGTTGCTTATTAGCAGGCATATTACTAGCATACTGGCTTTTTAGCATAGTGCAGCAAATTACAAGTTTATTGAGGCAAAATTCATAGTGGGATATAAAGTGTGATTAACTAATTACTATGACTTTTGCCTCAATAAAATTCTAATTTATTGCCTATTAATAGTTAGTAAGGTAGTTGTTAAGTTTAGGTATTGGCTGATTTAAGGGATAAAATGTGGTCAAGCAGAATAAAGCATTAATATGTGCTTTATAAGTATTAATAAACAGTCGGTATACTAGCAATAAGCATGCTAGTAAGCGACTAGTTAATAGTGAGAATTGGTCCCTAAACTAAAGTGTTACCACCACATTTTTTGCATGTCAAATCAAAATTTGTACTGTTGTGATTCACCTCATAGCTGGTGGGTTGGTTCATGGCTTAAAATGCTTTAATAAAGACTTTTTTAAAAATTCCTATGGGAAAAATGAATCGGACAAATAGTTCCGGAACCAGCACTGCTGAAAAAGTGAGCGGGCACTAATGCATTCTATATGGGTACTTACTGTATATAATATGCCTCTATATCATACAGTATATATATTGCCAAGTACATTTGGTTTGGACTTGACAAATATTACTTGTAGTACATTTATGGTTATAAAAAGAAGAAATGTGCTCAAGACTGCTCTTTAGCTTCAAATCTAACAGTAATTTTGTTTTTTTGCAGCGGATGTGGCACGCTGCTTGAACAGTGCGCTTCAGGTGGGCTGCGGTGCCTTCGCCTGTCTTGAAAACTCAACGTGTGACACAGATGGCATGCACGACATCTGCAAGTCCTTTCTCTACAGTGCTGCTAAATTTGACACTCAGGTATGTACATTTGTATACAATTCAAGCCAAAGAACAATAAAGATATATCAGTTCATCGATGGAAACACAATATCCTATTGAAGTCAAAGGCGCCTTTCAGCAGACAGGATGAACCTAAGAAGCAACAGGATTGGATGAATCCTGTCAAATGAATGTGGCTAAATCCCACTAAGATCTGAAAGGCCCGATGGGAGCGATTCTTTTCAAAAGTTCTTATTACAGACTGATTCATAAATGCTTTCTTAATTGATGGTCTTCTATAGACTTACATTATATCACAATAAATGTTGCCTTAGTGAGCTGACCACCAGTTTTACCTCAAACAAAGTTCTTATTATCAAGTTAATACTTTGCAAATTGATTAGAATGAATCATTAAACAGAACTGGTTCAAAAGAATGATTTGTTTGAGAACCATTACTACTTTTTAGTGGCCAAGGTTCCACTTAATTATAATAAAGACCTTTCCGGTTTCTTAAGATTGACTGAAGTCACAGTTCAGGCCTGTGTTTGACATGGGGTTTCCTGTTTATTCTGCAGGGCAAGGCTTTTGTGAAAGAAAGCTTGAAGTGCATCGCCAATGGCATCACTTCCAAGATCTTTCTAACAGTCAGACGGTGTTCCACCTTCCAGAGGATGATTTCAGAGGTTCAAGAGGAGTGTTACAGCAAGCTGGATATTTGTACAGTGGCCAAATCAAACCCAGAAGCCATTGCAGAGGTGGCTCAGCTACCCAGCCACTTTCCCAACAGGTAAGACTCTTGAACAGGATGAAAAGATTTCATCTTATGGTGTACACAAAAACACAAAAAGGGTTTCAGAGTTGTTGACCAAACTATTATGCTAGATTTGGTATTTAAAGAATCAGTTTGGTGGTAAATATTTAAAAGTTTATTTAAAAAAAAAAAAAAGTACTTGCAGATATAATATAGCTGAAATATTACTGAAATAAAAGTCCACTTACATTTATAAAAAGAGTGCACTTTAATGACAGTGTTTCTTAACAACTTAATTGCACTTTTAATCATCTAAAATTAAAAGTTTTACTTTAAATTAGATTTTAAATCAGTCATTCATTATTAATAATCTTTTGTCATGATATAAAAAGTAAACTTATTTTGATGTGTTGAATAACATACTAAAGCACATGTAAAGATTATATATTTAACTGTATTGTGTCATTCAATATTACATTTAAAGTGAATATAATTTAAATTAACAAAAAAATGCTACATAAGACAATTTATGAGATTAATAGTACACTTTTAATCAAAACTCACTTTAAACCACCATCGAGTGTTTGTAATAACTTCCTTTTGTGATCACATGTAGAATTTGGTTGTTTACTGTTGTTAAAACAGCCTTTTTGTATCGCTGTACAAATTAGCATTTCAGATGTACATATTCATTATCGTTATGAAAAGATCCAAATCTCAAGAAAATCACATACAAACCATATCTTATCTTAATCGTATGTTTATTATCTTATATAATCTATAGTGGCTGATGTAATGTTTATTTCTGCTGTGTTGTATGCTCTGGCTGAAACTCACGTTGTTTGTGATGTTACAACCGCCTCTCCGTTCTTAAGTTGCCAGGTATACATTCCAAGTATAATACACATTAGTAAAATGATCTATTTTAATTTTTATTTTGGGCGGCCGCAGTACATTATAAAAGTAGCCCAAAAAACCGCAACCCATGGCTCTGTAATTTTTCCCGCAACTGTATCCAAAATATCCCAATTGTGCGGGAAAACCGTGATCCTGGCAGCACTGGTTAACTGTACCCTTATAGACAAGCTTCTGCGCTGCGATGACGGCAAGAAGTTGGGATCAAACCTTATCAAACGATTAATTTGCGTTAAAAAAAATATTAATGCGTTAAAATTTTTAGATTAATCGTATGCGTTAACACGTTAACGTTGACAGCCCTAATTTATACACACACATACATGTATTTAAGAAATATTTACGTGTGTGTGTGTGTGTGTGTGTATTCTTAAATATATAAATGTTTCTGTTTGTATTTATATATATATATATATACACACACACACACACAGTACACACACATATTATTGTTTATATTATGTACAGTGTTTAGCTATACGGTCAAAACACAATATTGTTTTTGCGTAACCTAAATTGACTTTTGTCATTTTTTTTGATATTGTGCATATCAAGCATTTCCATTCAGGTGTTCCTAAGTACAAATTCAAAATTTGCATAAAAACAGTAGAAACAGTGGAAACTCAGCAACTGTTTAATGAAGTAGATATGACAGATAAGGTGTACTGAGCTTGCTAGAAATCAGACTGATTTTGTGCTAACAACCAATATTGTAAAACATAATTTGTGTGCCATTCGAAAGAATTGTAAATGATTTTAACAAGTTCTTTCACTTCAAATTCACTGAGCATTCGCAGCACTATCTGTAGCTTTCTAATGCTGCTTAACCCGCTAATTTGTTGACGCACTGGCTCAGCGTGAGTTTTCTCTGTCTCGCCGCAGGTTTTATGGGAAACTACTGCAGAGTTTGATGGAGTGTGACGATGAGACATTGGACCTGGTGAGGGCAAATCTGTTGACCCGATTAGGGCCCGAGATCACCATGCTCTTCCAACTATTGCAGAACAAGCCGTGTCCGTCTGCTGCAGTACCTACTGGAATGGAGGCTCGTGGTGGGTGGCTGTGGTCTGTCAGTCCCCATGGATACAAGAACCAGCCAAATATACGCAACAGAGATGCCTCAAATCTCTTTGGCAAGAAACGCAACATTGGTGACAGCTCTTAACTTCAGACCAATTTGCCAGGTCAAACTCAGCCATCGAGCACACATACACAAAGTGAAAACACACACACACAAAAAAAAAAAAAAAAGCAAGAAAGACAAAACAGTGGTTTATTTTCCGAGGCTATACAGGGACACATTCCTTCTCAACTGGAAAAAGGCATGCACCAGTGCGAAAACATCTCGAATGTCCAATTCTATGTTTATCACTTCATATTCGAGTTTTACACGTTCGAGGGAAAAATCGGCCTGTAGGTCGAGTCAAGGTCATCGTGAAATCCTGCGGAAGTCATAATGTAGAGAGCTCTTAGATAGACTTATTTCCATCAAAATATCTCTAGAAACAAAAGAAAAATACTATCAAAAAAATCAATAAATAGCCATTTGTATATGAAATATATCCTACGGAGATTACAGCAAAGAAAATGTATGTGTATATAAACTGAATCTAGCGTTGATGTGAAATAGTTGGCATGTGTTATAGAAATAAGAGTGTACTATTTATTTATTAACAGATATTTTACTACTACTTTAGCTGTTAATCTCAAATTGCCACTAGCCTTTTTGTGAAACTCTCCCATTTGGCGAGAGCTATCTTTAAAGATTGATGTGCAGGAATTCATTAAAATACCAAAAAAAAACTCAAGTTCACTTCAAACGCCGTCGAGCACAGCAACAGTAGATGTCAACGATCCACATTGGACGACCAAACGTTATTTATGAAACGAGTTAGAGATGCACAGGAAGGGACCAATAACTTCTCTTCGCATTCCTTCAGCTTCATTCTGTAGACCTACAGGAGCTTTTTTCCACTCTTCGCAAACATTTTCTTAACTCTTGGATCGCCGCTCTACTTATTATCTGTTCAAATAGTGCAGTACAAATAAACTCCGAGAGGAAATTCATTTCTGAGCCCTGAGCGAATTGTTAGCGCTACGTCTCTAAACACATATTTTGGCCAACCTATTGGACAGATGAACAAATTATTCCCTGGTGAATATGACATGCAGAAGTGAGTTCAAGCACGCAGTTCCCAGTGCCGCTGAGTCAAAAACTAAAATAAATAACCTAGATGTCTATTTAAAAACGTATGAATTGAATGATTAATATTTATTTTCTTACTATATTATTTAAATGTTTATTTTATTACATTTCTGTGGGCAATATTAGTTCATTCAGCAAGCATCTGTTTACAGATATACATTGTGCTTTTTAATTGCTTCGGCGTCCATTTTTGGGAGCTATTTGAAATTTATTTAATCGATCGCTTATTTAGTCATTCTGAGTTGACTGACCCATGTAATGACTCTGTGCTGGTCATGGGGGAACACGCTGGTCATACGAGTCAGGCGAATGTTATATGGGACCACTATAATGCAAACTTTGTCAAAAGTTTATCAAGCATTGCCACATGCTGTGTATACATTCAGGGTTAATCAGCTATGTAGAGTGTATGTATATATATATATATATATATATATACATATACATATATCGTTAGCTTTAACAGATTAATTGACATCCAGTATTTCATAGTGCTAATGCGATTAATTTGGGGCAGTCACTGCAAAGTGTTTTCCGGAGCCATTCTCGACACTATGCAATATACAACGTTTCCGAAAGGCCTATTTCTCTCAGAGTGTTTACCCAGGGTGAATGGGGAAGATCTCTCTGTAAGTGCTTCTTGGGGAAGTTCAGATTAGCAAAGACTGGAGGGCAGTGTTTGTCTTGGGAACGACTGAGGAGCGAGGGCCAAATCCAATCAAACTACCGCAAAACCACTTTTTGACTATTCCCGTCCAAAAATAAATTCCATAGCAAAGAAGCCATTTCACCACTGAGTGATTTAACCATTCAAAGGACCAATCTGCATCACTTAATATGTCCTGATTTGTTTGAAAAACACAGGCTAGCCATTAAACGGCTTGTTTTATGGTGAACTCGCACTGGCGCCGTGTTGGTACTGTGGTGATAATACAGCAGTTTGATTGAATTGGACCCAAAGAGAAATGAGAGAGCAGAACTGGAGAGGGCAGAATGACTGTTTTTACTTAAACCAAATGATCTGCAAATCTAAAAGTAATTCACCAAACTATGCAATAATCGCTAGAAAGGTTGCAAACTAAAATCCATGCTATCGAGCCCTAAGCGGAAACGGGGCCGTTTAAGTTTTGAGACTAAGCAGTAGTAGCTTTTTTTCTTCTCCCATATGAAATCGAATCCCCAGTCCCTAGTAATCCTTTGTTCTCCCCCATAATTTCTTTGTTTCACGTTCCTGTTTCTGGCCACCTTTTCTGTATGTGTATATGTGTATTTATAATAATATATGCACTTTCCGTCTCACAGGACCACTATCAAAGGGCACTGAAGCTAGATTCTGCTCAGAAACACCAGAATAGCTGCTGCGTTTTTGTTGCACAGACAAGGATGCACTGGCAGAGTGAGGATTTTTCTTTGTTCGTTTTTGTTTGGGAAACACGGTATCGCAATCTATTAAACACCAAGGAAGTACCTGTACCAAACAAAGCTGCTAAACTTATTCCCAACCCCACTGTGTTACGTTAAAGCTATTTTGCCATTAAAATCCCAACATCCACTGTGTGTGAACATTTTCAAACTAAATGACCAGTGACTCGATTATGCATTACCATTTTCATGCACTTCTGGTATCTCAGCAACAAGGTGTCCATACCATCTCCAGAGAAACAGCAGCGAGTGCAGACGTTTGCTTCAGCCCAGCTCAAAGACATTCGGTGTTTAAAAAGATGCTGGTGAACTACTCTTAAGTAGCATTAAAGTTGCAATGCTGTTTGGAAGGTTTGGCCACTCTTGTCCTGATCGCATCTTTTCTTCTGTTACTGAAAGGGTGTTGTACATTTAAATGTATGTTATTTTGTTAAATTATTACAGTGCAGTTGTTAGACTGCTGTGGATATAAGGCTTTTTCTCTCATTTGAAGCCTCTGTCATGTAGCTCACCATTTACTTCATATTGTGATTTAGAGAATTTTCAAAAACCTAATGGATTTTGTAAACTTCAGAGAATGTATATTTTATCAAATGTCTGTATTTGGTGCAAAGGGGTGCCTACGGCGCTGAAAGTTTAGTGCGGCCCTCTGGTCATTTGAACTTGAACAGCATTGTGTCCTTATCACGATTTACGGTGGATTAGCAGAGCTTGGAGAATGACCCTTCTTGTTGCCAAATTTAAAGTTTATATAACCACTGCCTCAAGGAAACATCTAGACTTTGAACGTTATTTGCCTGCGTTATAGAAATAGTGTAGAATGTAGAGTGGGAATGATTGGAAAATGATGTTCTGTGTGATCAGATTGGCCCAATCAGACATGTTTCAGGTTAGTTTAGTGCTTAGTTGATATTGTCATTATACATCATAACCAGAAAGATCAGGATGCACTACAATAGAAGCGATCTGTTCATACAGGTCCTTCGTTGTTTCTGATTCACCAAAAACTGGTGATTTCTCCTCTTTGATCCAGGGCCCTGAGGACTATAGGCTACACAAGCCAATAAACTGTATGGTACTCTCTCCTCTCAAAACTTGAAACCACTTATATCGCTCATATTCCTGTTTATGTTCAAATGTTAAGATTCAATGTTGTTATTGTGTTTTTCTTTTTTCTTTTCAAATGCAGTATGAAACCAAAATAGGAAAAGATTGTTTTGCAAGGCATTCTATTCAAGGCATTCTCTCTTTTTTCGTCCCTAATGTTACACATGATGGAAATTTGTGATTGATTTGCACTTTATACTGAACCCATATACATATATACTTGTGTATATGTGTTGGGGTTTCTGTCTGTGCTGACAGGTCAAAAAAAAAAAAAAAAAAAGATACAAATACATCTACTATGTGTCTTTTACTGTGTAATAATAAACTATGATCAGATCTGGCATATGGTATCTAATTTTGTGTTCTCATTACCCATTTCAGTGTATATTTGCTGAAGCACCGGATGCATGAGGTGCAGTGTTGTTACATTAATCATGAGCAAGTTCTCCTCCTATTATAACCCATATATTTTAAATTGTGCAACAATAAAAACTTGGCTTGGGTACAATGAATTGACTCAAGTAATAATATAGCATAATCCTAGAAGGGGTAATTTATTGCTGGCTGATGGGGTTTTAGTAAAAGTTGGCTATCTGTGCAGTAGAAAGCCAGTTTATATAAAATCAGTGCTACACAAGAAAACAATGAAAAAGGACTGTGGTGAAAAAAGGTAGGAAAACTTCAACACCCATAATGCACTGGGCTCAAACAGACAATACATGAGTGGGGACACAAAAATGCGAAAATACAATCTGTAGTTTTTACAAAAGCTATCAAAAGTCCATTGGTTAATGCATTTTGTCATCAAGTAGATTTTTGCTGACAAATAAAGAGGAATATGTTGGTGCAAGTAACACGAAAAAAAATAATATGCATTGCTCGTTTACTGATAGTGCAGATAACAATACAACATTGCTTGAAAATCAGTAAAATTATTCCCATTGGGCTTCCTATTCAGTCAACAAATAAAGGATCAACACCAGTTTGGCTGGTTCAACACTTTAGCTGTATGTTCAGTATGTGTATGTTCTGTAAGTATGTGGGCACCTGCTTCTAATGAGTTTTGTTATTATAGTGATTATTATAGCAAATGTTAGTACTAATGACATTCTAGAGAATTCTGGACTTTCAGATTTGTGGCAGGATCAATAACAAATAATATTGTCCACAATAAACAAAAGGAGGGATCTTTTAAAGAATTTACACTAAAAACATTGAAAAACTGACTCTACTCTAAAAAAATGTAATGTAACCAAGTTAAAATTAATAACACATTTTCCTTGCACCTAACTGCTTCGCTGATTTTTGCTTAAGAAACTCATAAGAGATGATGCCAAAGTATTTAATAAGATTTTCATTTCCAGATTTTAATTAGAAATTAAAAACATATCCAAGAGTTGCAGTCTTTGCATGAATGAATTGCATTTTTATACATAAATTAAAACAGCTGTAACTGAAATGTAAGTCAAAATCATTCTGATAGCAAACTGACATCTAATAAGGTGAATGGCTTCTGTTTGTTTTCCATGCTGTCCCCAATCCTCTGTTCTGTAGTATGTAAGTTTGGCAAGTGGGTACAAAATCCATGAAATGTCAGATTGCTTTATGGCAGCAACAAGTGCATATGTACCGCCATTTATGTGCAGCTGTCCACTGTAATTACGACAGTGAATTCCTCTCACTTAACTGTAGGGGGCTCCAAAGTCACACAAAAAAAAAAACAACAACAACACTAAACTACATACAGTACAGTTGCTTTAATAGATCTTGCCTGCATTTCCCAAAAGCATTATGAGCCTATAGATTGTAGAAACCATTGGCTCCAATTAGGCTTATATGATACATTTAGGCATGAGCATCATGTCATTAGCTAAGTTTCCATCCAAAGTTGTGAATTTAACTTATGCACAAAATTGGAATATTGCATAAAACATTTGCAAACAAAGCACCGTTTCCATCCAAGGAGTCAAAGAGTCAGTTATACAGAAATACTTTGATGACAGACTTTGCTCAGGCATTTCAGAATGACCATTACAACATAAGTCAAAAACCACCTCAAGCAAGCTAATTAACCTCACGCAAACCTTTTGCAAATTTACTGTGGAAGAACTTAACTGGTCTGCACAAAGCCCAGATCTGAAAAGGATCTGGAAAGCTTTCTCGGACGAGTGGAAGCTCTAAAGGGAAGGATTAATGGGTTTGGTTTAGAAATCAAATGCTCAAGAAGGACATATAGGTCCAGAGTAGGATAGATGGATGGACAGAGTCACGCTTTTCAACGTTATGAAATGAGCTTCTGCTCGACACTTATAAAGATGCTTAAAATACATGCTGAGAGTGACCAATCTGCAACAGGACCCCTTGTCCCCGAAGAGAGACAAGGGGTGCTCATGCCTTCAGAAATGAACTTTCTTAAACTCACTTCACAAACGCGCTGAAACTGCAAAGTGGTTTGGTTCTGTTCTCTAAAGAGGCCTGAGGAAAGGAAGCGAGTCGTGCAAGGGAGACGGGCTGAAGCGAGGCGGAGCGAGGCAGCAGCTATCTCTAGCAGTGGGGAGGGAGATAATTTCATGGTAATTTGGACGAGTCCTGAAGGGTTTTTCTCATTTTCTGCACAAGCTCACAGGAGTAGGTGATGCAGCAGCTTGGGCTCAACATTGATTCAGTCATGTTCCACTTATTTAGTCATTCACTTAACTCACTCACTTGCAAACGTCCTAAGTAGATTATCATGCCAGGAGCGACAACTGTTAGCGGCGACTCAAGCATCATGAAAGCTGCTGCATTCATTTGATTCTCAGAATCCTGGACACTCTTCCAGCTGGAATATGGTTGACTTTTAACCTCACTAGCGCTGACTTTCATTACACTGCACTGGCAGGATGTGAAGTCTTGACTGTCAGGTTGCAATGCAAAAATATGCTGAAATGAAAACTGGGATATTTCTGCTTTGGCATTTATCCATACGTATCCATTGTCACATCCATATTGATGACAAAGCCTTGAGCACCTTAACATGTGATGACTGCCATTTCTGTACTCAATAACTTGCCAGTTGGCTGTCCATAGAACTCTGCCATAGTAATGATGTATCTTTGTAGACCAACCATTTTTCTGTTGGCTCTGTGACCAATAAAAGTTCATGATTCTTACACAATGTTTATCATTTTTTAAGCCTAATACAATCGGAAGTCAAACACTGAAGTTAGGCTATATGCAAACTACACCACAATCACGACTTCAACATCAATACTACTATAAACACATAGATGATTTTGTGTGATGGATTTAATGTTCTCAAATACCTCTGTAGTCTCATTTAGCCACTTGTTAGCAATCACATTTTTATAAGACAAGCCTTAAAAAAATCACAAGAGGACATTACTAATGTATTTTGTGTCCTAAAATAAAACATGAACATATCTTGAACTTGTGTCAAACGCAGACCTTATTTCAGACATTAACCACAAACCCATTCAAAAAACCAACTAACTTGAGGATGATGGAAGAATGTCGATTTGAAACTGCTATAGCAAGCAACGCCCTCTGCTGGTCAAAGCAAACATCACCTGATTGAGACAGGAACCTGTAGACTCTGCAGCCCTACCTTTCTTGCAGCATTATGTTTCACATTTTGCTGGCTGTTTTGAATATATTATTTTAATAACATTGGTTTTGTATGATAAACCATTATGATACTGTATTGGGTCGCCGTTTTAGTTTTATGTCCAATAAAATGTCCCAGGCTTCAAATAAAAGCAGTTGAGAGCCAGTGTATTTTCTCATCAACAGTACCCAGAAAACAAATATTCCTTATTTTCCCAAGGAGATGACATCTGGATTTCAGGCCAGTTCTTAAAAAAGTACCAAACACTCGAGAGAAAAATAAATGCTGTAGCTAGTACATAGCAGACATTCATACCACACACATGGACTAGCAGTGACTCATCTAAGAGGCCTTACACACACACACACACACTTTAACTGACTGCTGTGCCACTTATGTGCTGCTTCTAGCGAAGTGAGGATCAATGAAGCCAGAAAGTTAGGTGAGATATGGAGGCTTGTGTCAACTGAAGTGAAGAGCTGATGGGGGTCTGTGCACTCAGAGTGCATTCACCAGGCCACACAGACCAATTATTGAAAATAAACTGCAAAAAAGGTGTAATTCAGAATCGTGTGTGTGTGTGTGTGTGTGTGTGTGTGTGTGTGTGTGCGTGTGTGCGTGTGTGAATATGACTTGTTATATATGTGAATCTGACATTCCAATCTAAATCTGACATTTTTATATATTTGAATCTGACATTTTGTCTCTGAATCTGACCATTTATATGTATATACATGAATCTGAAAATTTCTACATATCTGAATCTGACCATTTCTATGTATGTATATACATGAATCTGAATATTTCTATATATCTGAATCAGACTTTTTATATATGCATATTTTATATATCTGAATATGATATTTTCATATAGTGTATGCGAATTTTGTTATTTCTGAATATGACATTTTGTATGTGAATCTGATCTAATTTTCTATCTAAATATGACATTTTCTTTATACTGTATGTGAATCTGACAATTTCTATATATCTGAATCTGATATTTTGTATATATGTGAATATGGCATTTTCTATATATTGCATGTGAATCTGACCATTTCTGAACATATGTGAATCTGACATTTTCTATATGCAAGAATAGTACATTATATGTACATATGGAAATCTAAATGTCTATGTGTGTGTGTGTGTGTGTGTGTG
>JAFVLL020017561.1:0-13512 GCA_021397915.2 Tor tambroides | reverse complement strand
GTTACAGATATACTGATATTACAAATCGCGGGACGATTGTTAATGAAGTATAAATCTGACGTTTTGATTAATATCAATTAATCATATCAAATCAACCCTAATTTTAATATTTGAATTCCCTACAGCTAAAATTCATAATAAAAGCTTGACCAGAGCTAAAATTCCTTAATAATTGTTACAACACTGACGATGAGCTTCAGACAGACTTAGAAGTGAAAAGGAGAAATGTGTCATTCCTCTGAAACTAGCGTCACCAATCAGAATTGCATGAATAATTGTTTCTAAAAACCTCGACCCACATCAGCCATCGGTTGAGCCATTTATCCTGAGTGCAACAATGTTCCCATTCACATTGTATGCATACAGTAATAGATTCAGCATAGCCAGTTTGCATTGGCAATAATGCTAATAACATTCATCCGAGCCCCATGAAACTTTCAGATCTTTAAATCACTTTCTTGGAGGGAAGGGTGACAGAACCATGATCTAATAGGATTTCCCAGAGAGCTTCATCACAAGGAAAGACACTAGCCAGTGAGTGCTTCAGTGGTTTACTCCTGATCTGACCACAGTTGGAACCAAACTAACACATTAAAGGGTTAGTTCACCCAAAAATTCTGTCAATAATTACTATCCTCATGTCGTTTGAAACCCGTAAGACCTTTGCTCATCTTCAGAACACAAATTAAGATATTTTTGATGAAATCTGAGAGCTTTCTAAACCTGCACAGACAACAAGCGTCCTACCATGATCAAGGTCCAGAAAAGTAGTAAGAGCGTCATCAAAATGGTCCATGTGACATCAGTGGTTCAACCATAATTTTATGCAGCTACGAGAATTTTTTTGTGCACACTGAAAACAAAAAACATCTTTACGACTTTATTCAACAACTTTATTCAACGATTTCTTCTCTTCCTGGACAGTCCTCTGCCATTATCGACATATGCGCATGGTGCTGTTGACATATGCACTGCACCTTGTAAACCAAAGATATAATGAGCATTGTAATGTTCAAAGCAGATGTCATAACAAATGTAAGTAGATCGGTAAGATTTTAAAACAAGCAGTTCATTCATATATTTGTACAACTTTACCTTCACCCTGAAGAAATACAACGGGGGACAGCAGATGCAACAGAGGCAAAGCTACATAAGCTCTATAGGGGCAATGTTTCTAGCCTTTTTTAATGTACAGTATGCACCGCCTTTCATGTAAATTCTTAAATGTATTAATTTAATGTATTTGTAATAATAAGATACTATAAAACTGACTAAAATGACATATGCAGCGTATGTTCAAAACTATTTTCAACCTATTTTTTTATTTTAAAGTTTTCTGAATTACCAGACATAAACAGATATATTGTGTACTTGCATAACACCAGATGTAAGATGCTAAATCCAATTAATTAGTAAGCTACTGTTTCCACTAATGAATTCAGAGATAAGAGTTATGAATAATTTATATTGAGGTAAATGAGTCATGCAAATGTGTTATTAGGAAGGAAAAACTAAAATAATCATATGCAAAGGAGATTTTTTAGATGTTCTTTGAGGAGGTAGTGTCCACCGCGATAGGACTGCATAAGTGAAGACACAGAAAGGTTGAAACGCATCAATGCATACAACTGGTATCCTACAGAAATGAGAAATGTAACTGAAATGTAATTGGCAGAAAATTTCCTCCAGATTTGAGAAATTTAGCATTACATCAATTGCTCCCCAATGGATGCTCTATAGTGAATGGGTGCCGTCAGAATGAGTCCAAACTGATAAAAACATCACAGTAATCCACAAGTAATCCACTCCACTCCAGTCCATCAATTAACACCTTGTGAAAACCTTCATATTTGTAAAAAGCCAGTTTATCATAAAGATGTTTTTCAATCCATTGCTTCCAGCTAAAATACAAGTCCATAATCCATAATATTGCTATGTGTTTGTAATAAACAAATCCATCATCAAAAATCAGTCTCATTCAGACGGCACCCATTCACTGCAGAGGATCCACTGGTGAGCAAGTGATGTAATGTTAAATTTCTCCAAATCTGTTCTGAACAAACAAACTCATCTACATCTTGGATGGCCTGAGGGTGAGTATTATTTCAGAAAATGTTCATTTTTGAGCAAAGTATTCAGTTAACCACAGTACACCCACAGGTCTCCGCTGCACAAGAACCAGCTAAAGAAATAAACATGAGATTGTAGATGAAAAACACAACTTTAATTGGGAACAGTGCTCAACAATTTCCTCAAAGCACTGTGCTGTTAATAATTTGTCTCATTCCTGCTGTGCACACAAACCATATGTGCTGAACCTCTCAGATATCTCAATCTCAGTTTATTTGACATTTCCTAATGGATTTAAATGTACTGAACACTTAAATTTTCCCTGAGAGACAACAAATAGAGCAAAACATAATTGTCTTGGTGCCCTATACTTTAAAATGGCTCCAGATTTGATTATTAATTTTTTACTTAAAAATAAAAGTCCCAATTTGTTTAATAATTTTGAAAGAATCTTTAAAAAAAACTGACATTTGAAGCTTGCTAATTTGATTTGATTGAATTGCCTAAATGTGAAGAAGAATCAACAACTTATTTCCTTCTATGCTTTCTGTTTCTGTAATCAAGTGTGTTTTGTGAGGATGCATGATTGCAATTTATGGCTATTGTACAGTGACAGTAATGCACTTGTATAAGAGATGACTTTGATTCTCCAAAACAGAACAACAATGGTTATAGACCTCTCTCTCTCTCTCTCTCTCTCTCTCTCTCTCTCTCAATCTGTGTATGTATATAGATATCCCACTCATTGATGTGAGCATAAGTATTGGGACAGTTGAACATAAGGCAGATATAAAAGATTAAAAGCTGTTATTTATTGGCAGATCCCTTGCGCACAATCACAGCAGTGAGTCTGTGACCCATAGACATCACCAGACTCTTGGTCTCATCCTTTGAAAGACTTTTCTCAGCCTTTAATGAAAAACTCTTCTGGCTCACCTCTGTGCTTTTTTGCAAACTCTAATCTTGCCTTTCTATTTTTGGTGCTGGTCAGAGGTTTGCATCTTGCTGTGTAGCATCTGTAATTCTGTGTCAAAGTCTCCTGTCAGAGCATCACCTCAGCTTTCTGGAGGTTGTTGGTGATTTTACAGACACGTCTTTTAGGGTTAATTTTCACAGCTTTTATGATTTGTCTGTCATCAACTACTGTCGTTTTCTCGGCCGATCAGGTCGTTGTTGGTTGCTAATTAGTGTAACTGCTGGTTTCCAAACTCTTGATTTCTCCATGCCCTTTGTTTTTGCTAGAGCCTAATTGACCTCTTTTCTTTTGTATCAAATTGCTTACTTTTCTCTCAAAGTCAGCTCCTCCTCTTCCATCCTGGTTTGTGTGTGTCATCCTTGAATGCAAGATTCCGAATACAGAAGTAATGGATATAACTTCAGTGGGCCACATTCCTTGCTTTTAATATCTGAAGAATTAATGCAACAGGACACAGCTGATCACTCAGAAAGACCTATTGAGGCAACTGTTCCAATACTTATGCTCATCAGATAGAGGATGAAACTCTAAAAGTGCTGAACTAACAGCTGGTAAAACATCTATGTGTTGAATCACCCAATAATAAAATGTGACATTCTGTAATTTTGTCTCATATTCATCTTTTAATCATATTTGTAAATGTCTTAAAACCACAGCCAACAGAGCAATTTTGTCTTTTACTTTCATTACTTTTGGAGGCTGTATATATATATATATATATATATATATATATATATATATATATATATATATATATATATATATATATATATATTCTGTATATATTGTTGTTTAATTTTAAGATAAAATAAAATTTTATTTTATTTTAAGATAAAATATTGCTATGTTTTTTTTTTTTTTACAATGTTTTATTTTAATTAAAATCTATCTATCTATCTATCTATCTATCTATCTATCTATCTATCTATCTGTTCTCCTAAAGGACTGAAGTGTGGTCCTTTCATCATGAAGCCCCTCCTTTTGAGGACTTTAGCGAAGCGGACCCTTGTAGAGATGTTGTATCAGTCGCTGGATTGAGGACGTCCAGTGCGCACCAGTAACCTCTCATGGCGAATTCTTCTGTTTTATTCGTTACTGAGCAAAAACAGCGGCATCGCTTTATTTTCTAGGTGTGTTGTTGAGTTGGGGGCTTCATTTAATCGCGTTCTTTATCTTTTCTGGACATCAGATGTTTCTGACACCTGACAGCAGTGTGGATCGTCTATAGCTTCTTGTTCCAGTGGAATTTCGCGGCGCATATATTTTCTTGAACTTTTTCCAAATCGCACCGATCCATGTCGAGCGCGTTTCTTTCTGGGAATTAACATCTCGTCCGTTTAAGAGCAAATCTCACTTGTCCACATGGATATTTATTCCTCTAAACTATCACCCGCTGTGGATTATGGAGTTGGTGCGTTCCTGCTGCTCATTGGTAAGATTGCGGTACTGGATCTCCAACTTTTTTGGTTGCGGTTTCTGGCGCGTAATAGTGAGTCTGTTTCCAAACGGATTAATGAAACTTCTTCCCTAAAGACTCAAAAGCTGTTGTTATTCTGAAAACGCAGTATTTTATAGAGAAGATAAATGATCGATGCTTTGGTAGGCTACTTTTTATTTAGGAGAATCCGGGGCTATCCGGGGCTAAATCAGGTAGAAATAGTTATTTAAGGTAATAATTGCAGGTTACCACTTTTTACAGTGTAAACCTCCAAAATCATCATTTTGGGGTATACAAGTAAACAAACAATCCAACAAAAAACACCAAGTGATATTTTTGTATGTGAAATTTACTTGCAACAATAGACTTAAATCCTGGAGTAAAAAGTTTCCATTCTCTCATTCTCTCCCATCCTTTGTTGATAAGATCAAACAAGAAATCCCTTTGTTTGATAGAAATCAATTATTCGTTTCATTCACTATTTTAATATTTATAGAGAGAGTCAAGTTGTCTTTCTCTTTATATTTTAATGGCAGTTTCAGCATGACAACATGCTCACTATATATGATGTGTTCAATTAACTTTCTTTTTTCTGGGTAATAATGGTTGGTCACTGGCTTTTTTTAGTGCAAAGATATTAAAGTATGTGTCTATGACTTCTTTCATTCTCTCGCATCCTTTGTCACTCATTTAGTATTTATATAGAGAATTCAAAAAGTTGTGTCATTGATTCAGGGGTTCGAGGGACAGTAATATGGGTATATGTAATCGTACAGAGACCAGGCTTATTTTAGCTGATCAGTAGGTAGGTTCAGCTGTGAACAATGCAGTTGTGCCAGAGGCAAGAGAACAGGTTGTTTGTCTGAGGACAGAGTAATCATCCATGTCATTACTCCAAGGATGAAGAGACCGATGGGTCTCCAGTTTTCCAATTTTCTATTAGAAAATCGTGTTGTAAATGGCACAGTGAGACATATATGCAGAAATCCCTCATGAAAGTGCTTTCACACTGATGTTGCTTTTCATTCGATTGCTTTGACAAATGGCCTTTGCAACTGGAGACGTTTTAATCTCCTCAATACATTCCACTTTACAATGCAGGTGTTTGATAAACCCTTGTTGCAGTTGGCAGAGGGAGCATTGAAGCTATTTAGAAGCTGAGGATAACTGGGTAAAGCTGATGGCATATGACTTATACACACTTTACCCTTTAGGCTCTGCTGAATGAAGCAGCTCTGTACCCCATAGACTGTTTGTTCCTTGCACAGAAAGATGTTGTTAATTTTAGTGGAGCAGATGTAGGCACTGTTGCACGCAGAGACAAATTCCTCTGTTTTCTGCTGCAGGGAGATCCTATAGACTCACATGTAATGCTTTCAATCGTATGATTACAGATGGCTTGTATTAAATGTATTCCACATATATCCAGCAACGATGAAGAATAAAGGATTTCATTGGCACAGAACAGATCAAACATGACAATGCTAGGAAAATTCAGCCACGTTAGCTCATACAGTATGTGGGGTTGGAACTGAACCAACCTAAACCTTGCTTGGGACTTATTGGAAATTTCTCATGAGTTTGTACAGGATGTGAGTTTTACATTCAAGTTAGAACATCAGTCAGTACTGTATAATGCAGTAATAGATTTTTATTTATTTATTATTTTTATTTAAATAAGCATAAAAATACTACTGATTTACAAATCTTGTAAATCTTTTTAAATGTAGTCAGAAATGAAAATTTGATTTTTATCACATTACAGTAATATCAGTGAATTAGTGAGGACGCAATGCAAAAAAAAAAAAAAAAAAACTAAAATATTTTTAAAAATTATTTAAGATTCAAATTCCATTAGGCTATGTAAAACACGTTGCATGGTTATGTGACATTCACCCCTTTAGACCTTCATTGATTGTTGTGTAAAACGTTCTAAGTTGTCCTTATAGCTTCAACTGTAGTGTGATGCTAGTAACTCCAAGGTCATGGGTTCAGTTCCTGAATGCATGAAGTGATTAAAATATATATGTCTTGAATGAAATATCATTGCTTTTAGATAAAACTCCTGCCAAATTCATACAGTAAATTTAAGTCCCAAAGTTATTATATACTGCTAAAAATGCAGTCTAAAGCTCCAGTTTGTTTACGAATGGTCCAGTGTAAACTGGTGATAAAGTATCTCGACAGCTCTGTGTGAAACTACACATGGCTGAAGGGCAAAACAAGAAGGTCATAGAGGAGGCAAGATGACACAGGTTACTGAGATAAAAGTGAGGCACAAAGTGAGGACACAAGAGACTGTTTGAAGATGTGGTTACATAAGACTACAAGAGGAATTTGTCTTTGGGATTTGATCCCAACATTTTCTCAGAACAGAACGCTATATAATACGATCCGTAGACTAAAAGGAGACTAGCAATGCCAAGAACATGGGATATGGACTAATAAAATGAACCTTGAATGAAATGCATGTCACTTTGGTTAAAAGCATCGATCAAATGCATAAGATAAATGCAGTGCACAATATGCATTAATGTAAAACATTTAAAAATCAAAATAAAATTCATATAGATATAATACAGCATCTTGCATTTTCTCAGCAAGTATATGGAAGTAAGTATAAGTGATAGAGATGGATATAGTCAGCCAGTCATTATCACAAAATCAAAACACGTTTTCTGTCAAAATACATAAATGGAAATTAAATTTTAATGTAATACATGGATTAAGTCTAAATTATTACAATATGTGAGAATAAAGAGATTATAAGACATGACAAGACAAAACGTGATAGTTATTAGCTACAATATGCACATGCATTATCGTTAAAAAGCGTAGGGTCAGTAATAAGCATTTTTTTTATTACCACTTACCACTTGTAGTACACTTGAGTGTACTAGTGTATGAAGGATGGGTTCCAGTGTACTACAAGTGGTAACTAAATATTTTTTAAAATACAGAGATAGTATGTTTAAAGCACATTTTAGTTCATATTCATGTTGTCTCAGAATAGCACATTTGAGTACACGTAGATGATCTTAAGTTTATCTTTAGAGGTACTAGAGAATAATTTTTAGTATACTGTATATTAAGTACAAAAATTAGTGTGTGAAAATAGAGCACTTTAAGTACATTAAGGAAAATAACTTTTTTCATCTGGGTATGTATTTCTTCTTTTTGTCTTTCACATGCAGCAATTCTTTCAATTGTGGGGAATTTGATGGTTCTTCTGATGGCATACAAGCGTTCAAACCACATGAAGCCCCCTGAGTATCTGAGTGTGAATCTTGCTGTGACAGATCTGGGAGCAGCCGTCACCATGTACCCGCTGGCTGTAGCTTCAGCGTGGAACCACCATTGGATAGGAGGAAATGTCACCTGTGTGTACTACGGTCTGATGGGATTTTTCTTTGGAGCAGCTAGCATGATGACCCTGACAATTATGGCTATTGTACGATTCATTGTGTCTTTAACACTCCAGTCACCCAGTGAGTTCCCCTGGGCTCTATCCTTGGACCTGTTTTTATTCTGACTCCTGCATGGATTTCTAATGAGTGGTACAACCTCAGGGCTCCTGAGAGTTAAATTATCTTTTCTTACCATGTCAAAGTTCTGTTGAGAATGACAATGATGTACATTTCCGAGGTACAGACATTTGTCTGATGCATGTTATCTGCTACAAAAAAAAAATCCAATTAAAACCGTTTTAATAGTATAGCCACAATATGTAAACAATATGGATGTTAATTATTTTGAGAATGAATATGATAATGTGAAAAATCACATATTAACATAAAAACCTTAAAACAACTGTAAAAAGGATGATTTGAACAGCTTTGCACCTCAAATAATACACTATTTTAAAGGAAAAATTAAGTCAGGTACTTTTATAAAATGATGAGCTTCCCATTCCTACTCTAATCGTAATCAGTTTTGTGGTAACCAATATTATGCCACAAATGCTGTTGATTGAGCTAAACTTGCACTAAACTGCACTAAAATATTTATTTGACCATACTTTTCAAATGGCATTGATATCGCTGAGACCCCAAACAGAACATTATCAATTTATTAAATGTATATTATACAGCCAATCATTTCTGATTAATTCCACTATAACATAATAAAGCAAGGTTTTGGTAAGAGTTTTACAGAGGGAATGATCTGGTTTCAGCTCTGTAAGAGGTCATGTTCTCACTGAGAGCTGCTAGGGAGCTCTGTTACAGCAGATAGTTGTCATTTACACAAAAACTCAACATGACAGTTCAGTAAAGCTAACTTAATAGATTGTCATGCCGGGAGACAAACACTGAATTATTGAAATGAAACTTGGCACGGGAATAACTGCTGTGGAGGGAAACAAATAGATTTCTTGTTTATTCTTATTGCTAGAGAAATGCTAATAAAGAGCTGAAAGGGATACCAACCCAGAATAACTCATTAAGTAGGCCCGTTAAATTAAACAACCACCCAGAAAACCCTAGAAAACATCCAGCAACCCACTGCCAATCATCTGGAATGTCCTAACAACAATCTAGAAACCATATATAGCATTGCCTAACAACCAACTGGAACACTTTAGCATCACAGTAGCTAATTTTGCATGAGCTAGCACTACTCATGTTTTCATAAAATGAAACAATCTATTATTCATGTTTGCATTTAGTGCCAGATGTCAGATTCAGTTTATTTGTGCATCTGTAATCTGGAAAAGCACACATACCCCAGTTTTCTGGGAAAAGACCACCTACATTGTGCTACAGAGGAAGTTTTAGGGTTTTGAAATTACAAAGATAAATATCTCTATAGTAAAATTATCTAGAGTATCTATCAATAGAAATAAACAAATATATAAATTATATTTATAAATAAATAAATATACATAAAATAACAAGGAAAAACAAAAATCTCTGTTCTTTTGAAATGAAATAATTTGTTGTGGATCATCTGACCAAATGTGATCAAATCAAAAATATATGCTTGAGCATGAAAGTTATTGTTAAATTATTTCTGCTTTAACTTTATTTTATACTTTTGTAAATATTCATGTTTCGGTGATGCTTGTAAGCAAATGATGATCAGTATTGTTCAACCACCTACAGTACATGAGCTACAGAGGATGTTTTAGGCTTTAACTGGATTTTGAAATTATTCCATTACAAAGGTAAATGTCCATACCAGCATTAAAAATATCTAAAAATAACAATTTATCAATCAGTAGAGACATATTGCATCAAAGAAAACAGGTTTTTCTTTATTCTTTAAAAATAAAAGAATTCAATGTGGATCATCAGACCAAATGAAATCAAATCCAAATCACAAAACTTGTTAAATTGTTTATTTCATTTCTTTATTTTATACTTTTGTTTGTTTAACACTGTAGCCACAGCCAACTCACATGGGCCCATTTATTTGCTCCGTTATTGGAAACAAGCACAAAAGTACGGCACATAAATAAGATAGGAGGTGAAAATGGTCATACAAAACTAGATTATTTTTAATTATTCTTATAGGAAGACAATACGATGCTAAATCTAAAATAAAAATATAAGAGCAACATATAAAAACTGATTTTGATTTCATTCAGATCCCCTTTATTTCAACTTAACTGTCTGTTTTTTTCCATAGAAGAGAAAATCAGCAAAAGGAACGCAAAGATCCTTGTGGCGACCACATGGCTGTATGCGCTGCTCTGGGCTATTTTTCCTTTAATTGGCTGGGGAAAATATGGCCCGGAGCCCTTTGGCCTGTCCTGTACTCTGGCCTGGAGAGACATGAAGGAACAGAGCCAGTCTTTTGTCATCACCATCTTCTTCATGAACCTCATCCTCCCAGCCATCATCATCATCTCATGCTACTCTGCTATTGCTCTGAAACTATACATAACCTACAAGTCTATGGACGACAGCAACCACATCCCCAACATGGTAAAGATGCAGCGGCGGCTCATGGTGGTGAGTCTGCTTGATTTACTGTTCGCACAAGCTACACTGCTATTATGAAATAAGATCTGTACATTATGTGCTTACCTGAACGTGATCTGAAACTCAAAAGCATCAGAGGCTTTCTGATGCTTTTATCCTCAATAACTCATACAAGACGTGTACAAAACAGCAAGACAGATGCAGATGCAATTATCAGAGTAACTAGTTATGTTTAGGTCACAGTGGCCAGGCATCAATTTGACACAGTTCTTTAAATATTAAAAAAAAACATATTTACATATTAAATATTTAATCTTAATTTTTAAAACCTTGATGTTTTGTGGAACACAAAACAGGGTTTAGTGCATGCATTTAAACTTACTGCCTTAAGATGTGTGGCATACATCACAAAAAGTTGCTTAAATCATTTCAGCTATTTAAATTATGCAAATTATGCAAAATATCAGAACACTGAAAAAATAATTTGCAAATAAAGAATCTAGAGAATCCAAATCATCACTTCCATGGAATCTGGCATAAAGAAGGAAGCAAAAATGGAAGTTGAGGGAGTTTTGGGAAGAAATGGTTAATCGCCTGAGCAAATTATTTAATCTCATGATTTGCTGAGGCACATGACTGTTTTAATGCACATGTATGAATTTATGTGTTTCCAATGCTAGCTGCCAAAGCAGCGTTTCTCATTTTCATTTAAAGTTGATGTACTAAAGTAACTAAAACTTAATAAACTAAAAAAATAAAAACTATACATATATTCAACAAACTAAAAAAACCAACAAATTATATATATATATATATATATATATATATGTATATATGTATATATGTATATATATATAATATATATAATATATATAATCCCTTGCATGGACTTTATAGTGTGTTAAAAGGAGCTGTAAATCCCCTGTCTGTTGTTGATATATGAAAGAAGAGATGCCTGACATGTAAGATTTCTTATTTGTATTCCACAGAAGAAAGAAAATAATAGATAGTAAGTCTCTGGTTCAAGCCAGACACCTTTCAGTTACTAATCCTTACATCACACCCCAAACTCTGACTCTTTCAGAAATCCTAACCTGAACATTGTCATTTCTAGTTTAACAACGCCAAGGGATATGTCTCCCTGTAGTATGAATTTTATTTTAAGAAAAGGTGAACATAACTCATTCAAAACTGAGCTCTATTCATCCCAGACGCGCTTGAGGTTTCCAAAGCAACAGTTATTTCAAACAATTGTAAATGATTCAATACCCACCTGTTTTCTTTTTCATGTTCTTCCCACATGAGACCATTTCAAATCTGCTGTAGACAGAAGCTTCACATCATCTGAAGGTTGTTTAAAGACAGCGATGCATTCAGCATTCATATTTTGCATTGTCAATGTATTCACAAAGAGACTGCATGACACAAACATTAACACAAACACAGACATTATGTTCTTCTCTAACTTGCTTCCTAATCTAATTGTCTAACAAACCCACACTGTAAAAAAATTATCATATATGTAATGGTAAGACTATAAAAATGGTAAAATCCTGTTAATTGGTTAACAGTAAATTCTCTTACTCTATGATCTAATGGGGCATTTCATGGAATTTTACAGTAAAATATTGTTAGGTCAATATGTGTTTCTTCATGGGAACAGATTTGGAGAAATTTAGCATTACTTCACTTGCTCGCCAATGGATCTTCTGCAATGAATGAGTGCCATCAGAATAAGAGTCCAAACAGCTGATTAAAACATCACATTAATCAAGTAATCCACATGCCTCCTACTCCATCAATTAACATCTTCTGAAGCAAAAAAGCTGCGTATTTCTAGTTTTACATGTGTATAGAACATACACCAAACATCATCTGCCCCAAAACAGATCTGAACTTGTTATTCTTTGCTTTTACAGATCGCTGTGTTGATCAGCATTGGGTTTGTCGGCTGCTGGGCGCCATACGGCATCATCAGCCTGTGGTCCGTCTACCGGCCCGGTGACTCAATCTCTCCTGAGGTCAGCATGCTACCTTGTCTGTTCGCTAAGTCGTCCACTGTATACAATCCGTTCATCTACTATATCTTCAGCAAGACCTTTAAACAAGAAGTCAATCAGTTGGGCCGCCTCTGTGGGAGATCCAACATCTGCCGTACCTCTGATGCCAAAAATGGCCCGGAGAATACCATCTACCTAGTGTGCGATGAAAACAAGTCCAAAGCTGGAGCAGAGGAACAATCAATAGAGAAGAGCAGGGAGAATGAGACTCAACTGATCAGTAGGACCTGTGATTTGCACTCTTAAGAGTGAATCGGTATAGAACACTGATAGAGGAATCTTTTGAGCTGTTTTGCCTGGTTGAAAGCACATGGAGTGGTCCATGGACTCTTGAATGAACTTTTGTTTCTTCTTTCATTCCACAAGCTTCAATGCCACTCCATATCATCACATTGTATGGCATAGTGCATTGTTGTGTGACATTATCAGTGAGGTGTTTAGGTGTTATCTTTCATTATAAAAAAGGGCATTTCACTGACACATTCAGTGCACTGTTTCAGCATTCTAATACACTCAAATACATGATCTTTATTCAAATGGATCGCCAAAAAATGAAAATTCTGCAAAACCCATATTACTCTCTTTCTTCCGTGGAACTCAAATAGAGATATTGTGCATCAGTTTAAAATTATGCTTTTATTAGGTGCATGGTGATTTATACTCCCAAACTTCTCAACAGCCAAAAAACACAATTAAAGTATCATAAAACTAGTCCATATGGCCCATGCAGTATATATTTCAAGTCTTCTTAAGTTATATGATAGCTTTGTGTGAGGCACAAAGTGAAATTTAAGAAATTTAAGTTCCCCTTTCAGTCGGTCACTCCGAGTCACGTCGGATGACCGACGAAATTGGGATCTCGCCAGAGAGACCAATCCACTTCGAGTGTAACTAAACGAGCCAATGGACATTGGCATGCGATCATTGCATCCAGCTGCCGCCGATCACAGCGCGAGTATAAGAGGCAGCAGGTGCACCGCATTAATTCATCCTTTCGCTTTGGAGCCGAGCGGCGGTGCATCACTGCTGCTCTCCTATCCTGCG
>JAFVLL020017560.1:0-22169 GCA_021397915.2 Tor tambroides | reverse complement strand
AGTAACTGCTTGTTTTCAGCTTCGTTGAGCAACATGACCAGTGGCTTCAGTCCGTCGTACTGCCGCACCAAATCACGGGTATGTTTATCTTCTGCACACTAACACAGGAGTGAAGCCGCACACACATACAGTACACAGATTTAGGCAGCATCGAGATGCGCACCGCACTGACAATCAGAGCCAGGGCTAAATTAGTATTTTCATTTCAACCTCAGCCCTTTCATACGGTGCCAAAGAAAAGTGTAGTTGAGTGTGTACGGCCGTACCTTAAAGATAGCGCTGGCACAGTGCATTTGGAGCTCCTGGTTGTCACAGCTGAGGTTCTTCACCAGATCCTCAATCATGCCCTCAGTCTGTATAGCAATTCTGTAGCTCTTCTGCCAACACAAATACGCAGAATGACTCTCTACGCTGAACACCTACTGTAAAAACCACTCTGCCCTGCCAAACAACACTGCGTGCAGCGGCGTAGCGCTTATTTCATCCTAGGGTTTCTTGCTTCTGGCCTCATACAGTCATTCACATCTTCAAACTGGTCCTTTAATAGAAACAATCTGCCAGTCAAAAGTAAGGTTTCATGAACAGTGTGCTATTTTCAGTCAAGTGTGCTTATATAGAGTGGCTTTACATGGGGCATTTGCAGCTTGCATTGTTTCACAATACTTTTGTGAATGTAAATATACTTTATAGTATTTAATGCTATTTACAATGCCACAGCATATAGATATTGTTATAAAAATACATTTAGAATTAAAATCAAACTACTTTTCATAAGTTAGGGGTCTGTGAGATTATTATAAATATTTTTCCCCCCACACTGAGGTTGCATTCATTTAATCAATAATATAGTAAAAACAGAAATATTATTTCAATTAAAAAAAACTTTTCTATTTTAATATTCTTTAAGATGTAATTTATTCCTCTGATGGCAAAACTGATTTTTTTAGCTGAAGAATTTCCAGTCATAAGTTTCACATGATCCTCAAAAATTAAATCTTATTTGCTGATTTGGTGCTCAAGAAACATTTCTTATTATTTTCAATGTTGAAAACTGCTTAATATTTTTGTGGAGATCATGACATTTTTTAAGATTCTTTGATGAATAGAAAGTAAAAAAAAAAACAGAATTTATTTGAAAAATTTTAACATTATAAATGTCTCTACTGTCACTTTTGATTCATTTAATGTATCTTTGCTGAATAACAGCATTAATTTCTTTCTTAATTTCCTTCTACGTTTTACGAAGACATAATATAGTATTTCATCTTTGTACTCCAGTTTTTCGCAATTCTACAATGGCTGAATCCAATGCAAAATCAACAAAATGACGCATTTTTGTGATCAGAGCTGATTCTCCCTATACGCAGAATACGCAAGCTGCGTAGGGCCCCCGAAACACCAGGGGGCCCCTTTGCTCTCAAAGATGTTTTAATTTTAGTTTCGTTTTTGAATTTGGCCAGCGGTTATGAAAACATGAATGATCATTTCTTTTAATGCGGTGCGGTGTCACGCTCTCTACGGAAAAATCAGCCAAATCATGTAACGTGAATGTCATACAGTCTCTTGCTCTTACTAAAAAAAAAACGAGTTGAAAGCGTGCCGAGCCGCGGAAGAGATACTGTTTCTCGAGCGCTTTCCGTGAGCGCGATTCGAGACCGAGTGAAACACGGACAAATGCGTTTCATCCATTCTTTCATCCCAACCAACCAACCAACCAACCAACCAACCAACCAACAGTCATATTCTAAAACTGGCTCATTCTAATAGATGAAGCAAACCTCAGAAGCACACTCCTGCAAGGTTCCCACCACAGGGATGAGCATGTTCTTCTGTGATGACTTGAGCAGTCGGGCGAGCAGAGGGATTCCCCCGGCCCGACGGATGGATTCCTTGTTCCTGGTGTTCTTGCTGCAGCTCCAAAGAGCCAGAGCCCCACAGCGCGCCACCTCCGCATCCCTCTCCTGCTCCGCACTCAGAGACACACCATTAGGCACGCAGTCCAACAACTTCACCTGCCAGAAACAACTTCAGCTTTTCAAACGCACTTTCCTGTGCTTGATTTTTGAAATACTGCACTAGATTTGTCACTCTACTTCACATGATATTATTATTACATTATTGTGCTTTATATTGTTTTCACTTCACTCCGCATTAAGGTAGGAGAGTTGTGTCATGTCAAAACGAACTTGAATGTTTTATTAATAGGGTCATGGTGTACTTTATGACATCTTTAGTGCACTTCTGTCACTGAGTCCGCAGGATGTGGAACACAATCTCCTGCCCTGAAGCTGCCAACATTTATCTAAACATTCATCATCAGCCAAAAACTGGCTGTTACTTAAGAGGGCTTGAAAATTCAGACTGTGTCACACCAATATCTACAAATGACCACATCCTTCAAAGAGTAAATTTCATGTTTCCTCTGCCGTCAAGCCAGAAAGACCGCTTTAACACAGCATTAAACGCGTGTGCTGTTCAGAGGTGGTCTGGGTTTTTAAATGTAACTAATCTATGATAGCTACATTGAGAACGTCCGAGTCTGGCCCCGAGTAAATATACAGAGCAGAGTAACACGTAAGCCCTAATCATACCGAGCGTCACTCTGTCAATAAACACACATGCCAGGATGAGGGGGAGCATGACATTCAATCTGTTTTTACCTGTAATGTGCTCCCTTTGAGGCTGGCATAGAAAATGATTGGGAGAAACAGTCTCGAAAGTGGAGAAATAGAGCATGGTATACGTATGTTCCTTCAACATATTCTCCATCCTTTTGTTTCTTTTCCTTATGCAAGTTTTTAATCATAGTCAACCTGTTTTGACAAACACGCACAGGAACAGATTTCACATTTCTCACCAGTTTCTTGATGCCACCATGCTGTCGGACCATCCTGCGGGCCCGTCTGAACTTGGCCACGTTGGCAATGGTCTCTCCAGCCAGGCACTTCAGCTCTTTGTCAGGAGAGTCCAGGATGGACACCATGGTCTGCAAACCACCCAGATCAGCGATGGTTTGCCGAATCTGAGAGTTACAACTGATCTCCTTCAAGATCTTCAAAGAACCAATCTAACAGCAAGGGAGAGTAAAGTATCAATTTATAGAATAACTGCTTTACATATCTAATGCTGTTTCATGTTGAATTTATTGAAATGTATTGGTTTTCATTTTTTAAATTTATGAAAGCTTCAACTTCTCTTTTACTTGACTGTTGTCATGTCAAAATGGCAAAAATGGTTTCTTGTATTATCATGTGTGCATATTAGGAAATGGAAGGTAACAGCAACTATTTATTTGTGACTAATATAGCTACTAAAAAAATAAAAGTAAAAGAAAATAAATATGTAAATACAACACCACTGAAAAGTTTTGGTTTAGTAAAATTTGTATTTATTGAAAGACTAATACTTTTATTCACCATGGATGCATTTAATTGATCAAAACATAAAAATAAAGACATTTATAATATTACTTACGATTTCAAATAAATGCTGTTCTTTTGAACTTTCTATTAGTTAAATAGGTCTGAAAAAACATATCATGATTTTCACAAAAACATTAAGCAGCACAAGTGTTTTCAATGCTAATAATAATAAGAAACATTTCTCGAGCACCAAATCAGCATGTTAGAATGATTTCTGAAGAATCAGCTTTTGATTTTTAATAATGTATTAGTAATTACAAATATTTACAAGAATTTTATTTCATGCTAACTAATGCAATTAATGGAAACTTATTGTGTTACCTTAGTGTCACCAAAAAATCTTACCGACCCAAACCATTGATAGTATACACTACCAGTCAAAAGTTTTTGAACAGTAAGAGTTTTAATGTTTTTAAAGAAGTCCCTTCTGCTCACCAAGCCTGCATTTATTTGATCCAAAGGACAGTAAAATTTTGAAGTATTTTTACTATTTAAAGTAACTGATTTCTATTTGAATATATTTACAAATGCAATTTATTCCTGTGATCAAAGCTAAATTTTCAGTATCATTACTCCAGTCTTCAGTGTGATGACAAGAATGATCCAACAATCAGCATTTATCTGAAATAAAAAGCTTTTGTAATATTATACACTATACCATTCAAAAGGTTGGAGTAAGTATATTTTTTTTTGGGGGGGGGGGGGATTATAGAAATTATTACTATTATTTAGCAAGGATGCTTTAAATTGATCAGAAGTGATGATAAAGACATTTATAATGTTACAAAAGATTTCTATTTCTGATAAATGCTGTTCCTCTGAACTTTCTCTTCATCAAAGAAACCTGAAAAAATTCTACTCAGCTGTTTTCAATATAATAATACATTATTTTTGAGCAGCAAATCAGAATATTTGAATTATTTCTGAAGGATCATGTGACACTGAAGACTGGAGTAATGATGCTAACAATTCAGGTTTGAAATCACAGGAATAAATTACATTTTTAAATATATTCAAATAGAAATCAGTTATTTTAAATAGTAAAAATATTTCAAAATTTTACTGTTTTTGCTGTACACTGGATCAAATAAATGCAGGCTTGGTGAGAAGAAGAGACTTCTTTAAAAAAAACATTAAAAATCGTACTGTTCAAAAACCTTTGACTGGTAGTGTATGTATGTAAAAATATAAACAACATAAATGAAAAAGAAAAAAAAAAACATTTCTCAGAGTCAAATGGTGACCTGTGACCCAATTAATTGAGTCTGGATGCACTTACTTTACATCTGATGTCATCTGTGTCAAGCAGGTTGATGAGAACCTCCAGCCCCCCCACGTCTCTGATAGCCAGCTGACACGTCTCCTGGACCAGGTTAAAGTCTCTCAAAGCACACAACACAATCACTGTGGCTGTCTGATTAGCCCCCTGTTCACACACAAACACACGTGCAGCAATTACATTAGCTGCTCCATCATAACCCACAGACAGATGAACATAAACAGCTGTTCCTTCATATATTTCATTCATCTAAATCATGCAAAATGACATACTGACTTCATATGTGTTACAGTATATGCATGAGTGTGAAGGCAGATGTACACGGCCACATTTGCATCATATAATTCTTCTATTTTTTGCATCGATGGCGTATTTTCTCCATGAACCTCTTTTTCGACCCATTTGACCCACACCCCAAAATCATCTTCCCTTCGAGTCTTATTTTGTTGACCACATGTTGTGTATAAGTGTTTGGTATTGTGACTATAAACAGGGGTGGGGAGAGATCCTTTGATACAGACTACTGCTGTGCTGCGGCCTGAAACCATAGACAATGACCTAAGTTAGCAATTAAAAGAAAACAAGCTCTGAAATGTTGGAGATGATAATGGATTGGCCTTAGAAAAAGCTCTGTTTTGACAGTTGCTATATACACAGTGTTTTAGGCTGGTCGTTCCTCAGAAGTTGCCTACACAGTGAGTACAACAAACCAAACATGTGGCATTTGTTGGGCCAAGCTCCTTAACAGATATGTATCGCAGACGACTGCGGTTTTGATATCATTCACGGCATGCCTTTTATCGCTGGAATGAAATAACAGAAGGGTGAGTGACAGATAAATAAAGCAGAGGATCCAGCAAAAATACTACACTATTAATCATCTTTAATCAAGAAATTATGGCTTCTTTAGTGATTGCTGTTTGTTTAGGTCAAAACCACAGATCTAAGATCAGCTTTCCCCTAGAGAAAACACCAGAAACTCCACTTCCACGTGTGTTTTTAATGTGATGCCTCGTTTTTCTCCTCCTTTTTTATGGAGCAGCTCTTATGAATGCAAACAAAGACAGGCTTTTCGCTCTAAGGCTGGCGTTGTACTCGTTGCAGTAGGTCCCAAAGAGGCATGTAAGCTGCTGTAATGCTGCTCGTGCAGCAGACCTTTGAAATGTGACACTCAAGTACAAAATTGAATAAACACTCTTGTTTCTTTTTCATAAAACGAGCAACAGATAAGATCCAGTGATTAGGGCAGTCTCACACCCCTGTTTATTAGACACATGGTACGTCCCAGTTTGCATACCAATTTTATTCGGTTTTGTAGCATAAGTAGAACAAGTAATCCCTTGTGAAAAGTAGTACACTTCAGCATAATTTTAAAAAGAGTAGTTAAGGAAATAATATACTTAAGTGGGAACTAAATGTAAAGATTTTGGGGACTTAATTGCATGTTATTTGCAATTAAAGAATGGCGCAAAATAGAATGGTAGAATGGAAGAATTAAAGAATGGTGAAGAGGACAGAAAAAGACAATAAGCAATTATTTTCGTAATTATGGCTAAAAAGTAATAAATGAATGATGTTAAAATATATACTAGTTTATCTCAATAAATGAAAAAAAAAATAGACAAACATAAAATCAATCATTTAATGCTAAGTGAATTCAGTCATCAAAACATTATAATTTAAGATTCGCTAAAGGTTGAATTTTATGGTGTTATTAAATTATTAGTGTTTTTTGCAACATGGTCTCATGACGAAAACATACCTCTGGAAACTATAAGTCAAATGCTCCGTGACGATTTAAAATAAAAGTACTATGTGCACTACACCTAAACCTACCCAATAATATGAACAAAAGTGAATGTGACAAAAGCGCAATCGCAAGCATGCCATTTTAGCTTGTTTTTCGATCTCTCATCGTTCAGCTCTTTCATCGTGGGTCATGTTTTTGACACGATTCATATCCAAGGATTCATATCCAAGCATCCTAAGTCCAATTCCGTGCCGGCTGAGCTACCGAGCAAGCTTGTTATGTCCGGAAAGTGAAACATATGAAGCTATAATCATAACTGTGTACGAAAACGATTACAAGTGCTCGCTGTTTTACCACCTCTAGTGTTCGTTTCTGTTGGAAACTGCAGTGATATGTACTTATTGGTACGTATTTCGCATCTTGCGAAAACGTTCCCAGAGGTACGTTTTCGTCATGAGACCAGGTAGGTTTTTAAGATTAACTAAGTGAGTTTTACAGGACGGCAAAGGTAATCTAAATTATTGATATTAATAGTTAATAACAGCAATGGTGACTATGTATCTCCAAAATAAACAAAGAAGCACTTAGTTGAATATGCTGTGAAAGAAAACAAAACAAGGAACGTGGATGTAAGAAGAGAAGAACATCAGATCAAAGACAGGAAGAACATGATAGGACACATAATGAAGAATGAACGGCAGAGTTGAAAGAAAGGGGTGGGGAAATATGAAGAAAAGAACGATGAAGGAGACAAACAGAGACAGTGTCAGAAGAAAGATACAGAAGAAGAAAGAAGCGAGAGTGAGAGAAAAAGGCACGTGTTGTCCACATTAAGTGGCCAGACTAAATGTGAACCGAAACTAGCAGTGAATCCACTGCAGTCTCTGTCTTGCCACTCTTTCCGTCTTCAAAGCATTTGATGGGTTAGCACTGAACCTTGTAAAAACATGAAGCTATATTTAGTACTGATACCAGGGAAAAAGAAATCCAATGTTCATATAATTTCATTTTCTTGCAGCTTTGGTCTCAATGTGCTGTAGACATTCTTTACAAATCAGAAAACATCTGAAGGTCTTTTATAATGTCTCTGTCTTGAATCTAAGGGGCCCTCACTCGCAGTCTGTGGTGTGAAGACAGATGTTCAGGACAGATGCACACGCAGATAAAAGCTGTGAACACGAATGACTGACAGGTTTATCATTTGAAATCACTATACACCTTACTCACATTAATGTAAAGAGTTTGTGCTATCTCATCTCTTTTATGTGACTGCAGGGATGTGCAAACTTACTTAGGGATGTTACTATACTTACTACTGTATATACAGCAAATCTTTGCTCCAGGCCCAGCTCCACAGGGGGGCTAGGGTGAGCCAGGAGCTTTGCTCACCCTAGCCAAGAACTAGAACTCAAATCAGGACTCCTGCACTTTTTTTCTGTGCTCACACAGAGAGCCACATGTCAGACAGCACTCCATTACTGAACAGAGTTCTTTTGCTTCTTATCAAACTTAAACAGACATATACACACAATCGGTCACCTTGGTGCCCATTTTGGTGAGTATTCTAGTAAGCAGTCATAACTGAGTTAAAACAAAAATCTTAATGAACATAAAAAGTTGGTAGAAAATCTGATGTCTCAGCAGCTGAATATACCTACTATCTTGTGCCATTAATGTTAATTAAAGAACAAAAGAAAATGAAAAGAAAATCACTGCTCAGATCTGCTTTTGACTGAATAACTTCTCTAGTTTTAAAAAGGATTAATCTATATTTTCATTTTTACATTATAGTATTTTGTAGCTGTTAGACCTGAATTCTGTATCTTTGTTCTATTGTATTTATCTGTGTTGTTGCTTGTAATTTGTTCATTTGCTCTTATTTTATCACTTTCATATTTTCACACCACTCTATCAATAAAGTTGGATTCATTAAGTTGGAATCATTAAGATTTTTCAATGTTTTTGAAGCATATTACAATAATTTTTGATAAATCAGGTGACAATGAAGACTGGAGTATTGGCCGCTGAAAATTCTGAAAGGCTTTGCCATCGTAGAAACAAATTATATTTTAAAAATTATTCAAATATAAAACAATAATATTTCATTGTATTAATATTTCACAATATTACTTTTTTACTGTATTTTTGATCAAATAGATGAAGCCTTGGTGAGCATAAGAGACACTTCAATTTCAAAAACATTTAAAAATACTCATATGTAGCATTTAGTTGCATATAAGCAATTTGGGTACTAATATAGAATAATTTCCATACTTTCTTCTATAATTTCATAATTTCATAACATGTACCCTTCAGGGCCAAATAATGTACAAAGGTGTGTCCCAGTGACAGCTTTAAAAAAAAAAAAAAAAAAAATTTATTTATTTATTTTGTGAGTGATGTCCAACTTTATTCACATACAGCGCTCTCATGTAAAGTAAAGTATATTATATATTAAATCTCAACTGACTGTTTGTAAAGTCAAAAAATTTAACTATATTATCACAAAGCTCTATATATTGGATATATTAGTCTATCCAACTTTACCTGCATACATAAAGTATACTCACATAAAGTGATAATATAGCAAATTTTAGCTGCTTGATAGTTTACATCATCCCAAATGTACATTATATTATCACTAAGCTATAATCCGCTAAATGCGACTATAATGCATGAAGATGCATTAAAGATTAACATCATGATTTTCTGTAAAGCTTCTTCAAAACAGCGCAAATTGTGAAAAGCGCTACATAATTAAACTGTCTACACTCACTCACAGATGTATCAGAAATAACCTTATGCACTATAAAATGGTGTCAATGTCCTTTAGAAAACGTTTTCACTTACTTTCTCCATTTGGATGACAAGAATAATAGTGCTGCCCAGGTCTGCAGGCCTTATCTGACAGCTGTATTAAAACGTCTTCAGAAAAAAGGTTGGAAACAACGCCTGACATTCATCTGTGATCAAGGTTAAAAAGGCAAAAAAGCTTGTTGCATTGCTCTCTACTTGCTGAAAACATTTGTCTTCAATAAATAACCAAGTCTAGTGGTATCTGAAATAATTTAACTGTCACAAAACTACCGAGCGAGCTGATAGATTGTAGCTCTGTTTGAGAGGAGAAAAGCAGGTCCCTGTGACAGCACAAGCTGTGTGTCACCATAAAAATCTATCCTGAGGAAAGAATACTTGAAATATTTAGCAAAAAACAGTGAGGAATGAGCCAGCATTCATAAATCCTGCCCATTGCAGACAGAGCTCACAAAATTAACAAATTCTCCTGAAGAGCAAATCACAGAAGGATGGGAAACAGAGAAAGAAAGCAGAAAGGAAAGAGGAGGAAAAGACAAACAGAGAGAATGGATATATAAATAAAACCTAAGAAGAAAACAAAGCTGCACTGATGCTCTGGAGAAAATTGAGATGACAGAAAGAAAAAAGTGGCAGAGTGATCAGGAGAACAAGGAGGTATTAGGAAAAGAGAATGTGAATGTTCATTCTGGCACGAGTGTTGTGTATAATACACACATTAGAGTTAATTTATAGAGAAGCTGACTGAGGTCTGATCATTATCATTTATCCTCAATTAAGCAGCCAGCTCTCCAGAGCAAGATAAAGACAGCTGTATAAATGATTTACACAGAGAGAAGCCATAGAGCCACAGAGTAGAGCCGTCTCCTCTAGATTTAAGAGCAAAGAGGTATCAGATTTAATGGACAGTATTAACTTGATGCAAAACAGCATATCCACAGCGTATTTACGAGCGCCTACTCTTGCAAGCATACACACACACATTCAAACCACGTGTGCGCAAACGGATGGAATGGGTGCACTACTGCTGCACGTAATACTGTTTATTTTTATGTAAATTTCAACTGCTGTCTCTTATGGTAGATGGTACCTGATTGACAAACCGCTGAATTGCTGAGTATTCCTTTTTTAATTTACACTACCTTTCAAAGTTTGAAGTCAGTAAGACTTTATATATACACACACACATTTTTTAATTTTAATACTTTTTTCCAGTATAGATGTAGAAAAAAAAGTGACAGTAAAGACATTTGTGTCAACTTCAAAAAATATATATCATGGTTTCCACAAAAATATTAAGCAGCACAACTGTTTAACACTGATAATAATAAGAAACGATATTTGAGTACCAAATCAGCATATTACAATCATTTCTGAAAGATCATGTGATACTGGAGTAATGGCTGCTGTAAACTCAGCTTTGCCATCACAGAAATAAATTACATTTTAAAATCTAGTAAAATATAAAACAGCAATGATAATAATAATACAGTTATAATATTTGACAATATTACTGTTTTGATCAAATAAATGCAGCCTTGTTGAGCATAAGACACTTTCTGAATGGTGTATTGTATGTCACATTGGTAAAGAGAGTAGAATTTGGCTGGTCATTTAAAATCTCAATTAATCGGCACTATTGAGCAATCCCGCTCTATATAAAATCAAAGATTTTATTAAAAACTGATTTGACTATGCACCTTTTTCAAAAATAATATTCACGTATATAGCTTTTTTAATGAAGAAAAGCAATCTGTTTAAATCGGCTAAATCACACAGGACTGTGATGAAGTACACCAGCAGCTTGAGCAGACACATTCATTTTATCACTCACTTTGTCCAGTAGAGGGAGCAAGACCTCATATCGGCCATGTGAGATAACAAGATGTGGACATTACTCTGATTACAAATAACAACTGTTCTATTCTGACAGGAATTTCAACTTCTGCCACTACGCAGATAGAAAAGTGTCGCTTTTGCAGATGATTTATTCTTTAAATTAATTTCATGCTGAGGATCATTTAAAAAAAAAAAAAATCTAAAGTCTATTTATGCACATTATTTTTCTGAGAGAGTATTTCTCTTGTAGTCTACGAGAAACAGTGAGCACTATGTAAGTGAGCCATGAACTACTGCAGTGAGAGGGATCCAGGTTTAGACATTTCCTGAGCAGACAGAGACACTCTGCAACCTTTTAGTAAAATTGAGTCAGTAATAAAAAATTTAGCTAATCACATTGGTGAAAATTGCAAACACTATTTCAGCATATAAGAGCATTAGGGTACTAGCGATTCACTTACTTACAAGCAATTAACGAGGAGCAGAACGGGGTAATTGGGAGAAGGGAGAGTGTGAGAGAATGTTTCTATGCAACTTTGTTTGGCTTCCATGTTTCTCTAATTCAAGCTAATGAGGCAGTTGGGCTGAATCTAGTGAGACAAACAGCCCCTGGCCACCTCCTCTACACACTGACGCAGTTACAAAGTGCATCTGTGAATGTGTGAACGCGCAATTATACTCAACGCTCGTTCTTTGACACGTCCAGGCAACGACTGAATGGAGTTTGGTGTGTAATATGTTTTGCGGTCTGAAGACATGCACGATTTCTTAATATAACACTAATACTGCCATGAACATCATGAAAGGATATAGTCACTGGTGCAAACTGCCCTCCGTACATGTGTACAGAAAGGCAAACATGAAGACATGTAAATGTACAGTTCAGGTAATGTACACAGCAAAAATATCCCTAGATAAACAGCCATTAAAGCACAAGTCCGATCATTCATGCATCACCTTATAGAAACGTAATCTCCCAGAAATACAAACGCATGTCTATACCCTGGAAAACAGCAGAAGAAAAGACAGAGGGGAGGAGAAAAACTGAACCTTCACTCCAAAAATAAAACAGATATTTAGTTTGGCACAGACTGTGTTTCGACTTCTGATGGTAATGACATTATAAGAGCGCTACTGGACAAACCCTCATAAATAAGAACTGTGGTTTCCAGACAGATAGAATGCTGGGAAGGGCACGTTACAAACACATCCTGTCTAGAGTTGAACACAGCACTGTAACAAACGCATCCCCAAACACCTCACACAAATCACAAAAAACTAACTTTTCAAAACCACTTTCCAAACGATCATTCGGTGAGAATCAAACTGGATTTTGTTATCAAGTGCTTCTTTTTCCTGACGTTTGGTAGAGGATGAGCACCTCCCATTGGGAAAATCATATTCGTTATCCTGTGTTTTACTGGGCTAAAAATATCTACCTGCGGCTGAACTTTGCTTGGATGTTTTTCTTTGCATGATTTATTACTCACTACACTGAAGAAGATCCTTCTAAAAATGTGTACGCATGCTGTTTAACATCAGCACCCTTTTATCTACAGTAGGCCTATGCCTTCTACGATACTATATACTATATTATAAAAGGAGGTGATATGCCTTACTTTATTTTATTCTGGTATGTTAATATGAGAGACCAGTTTAACATCTTTTTAATGTATTGACTAGGGGTGTTGATAAACAAATAAAATATTGCTATCATGTAAATACTACACATGATAATATTGTAAATAATCCAGTGCCATTATCTGGTCAACACTCCAACACAGCAGGTGGCAATACTGCACCTTAATGCTGGTTGCCAACCATCATAAAACAGAAAAAAAGACGACGCAGATGTAGCCAATAATGCTGCTGCACAAAATCATGTCAGACTAAAGTGAGACACTCTGCCTGCACTCGACAAAAGAAAAAAAAAATATCAGAATAAAAACTAGTCTAATTTTCCCCTTGTCAAATCACAGTTGACAGGTGCGGGATTTTCAAAGTGCCATCTTTTCTTCAGTTGCTATTTCAGCTATCTTTAGGTTGCCAGGTATTCATTCTAAGTATACATATTAGTAAAAGAATCTATTTTCATTTTTCTTTGTCCACAGACAAACTTTCTGACGGCTGCAGTACATTATAAAAGTAGCCAAAAAAAAAAAAAAAGAACGCAGTTGTATTATGAAAGTATCCCAAAAAACTTGGGAAAACCACAACCCTGGCAACACTGTCTACAGGAAGTATGTTTTGGTATGCTTTTGTTATGGTTACAAAATCTCTTTCCATCTCCAGTTCTAATATTTTTAGTGTGATTCATTTTTATTTTCTGGAAAACAAAAAATATGTTTTGGGAAAAAAGTGAATTTTCTATAGATAGAGAGGTAATAATTATCAATACACTTTATATATATGGTGATAATATAATTATAGTGAATTCTTTTGGCCACAATAATTGTGTAGTGAAAATCAGGCATCATGACAGCCCTAGTATTGACGTATGCCGGTGTGTGCACATACAAGCCAATGTGTTTTTTACCTTCAAGTATTTGACTAGTTTTTGGATCTGCCAGTATTCAGAAGGCAGGTCGGTGGGGATCTCGGCACGTCTTTCAGGCTGCTCCTCATCTTCCTCATCCTCTGATGAACTCTCACTGAAGTCACCAGCTCCTCCTGGGCTTTTACTGCGCATACACACACACATATGCACCTATTAGACGTATTAATATTCAAGCTGGCCCACAATTTTATGTCTTTCAGACACACACTGTGAGAAGCACTCTCCCACAGAATTTTCTCAGGGTAGAAACGAGAACTATCCATACATAACGGGACATTATAGAAAAAGCCCTTTCTATAATAAATAGAGCTTAATACATCAAATCGGAGGAGAGTTAGAGCAGGTGCAAGCCAAACCACACAGCACATTCTCTCAAAGCTCTGGTAAAAATCTCTCTGAATCCAATGTGGAATGAATTATTGCTCTCTGAAAGGCCTTCATGCTCAAACCCTTGGACACAACGGCCATCAAACTCAGGGGTGTATTTGAAGTGTCATCTTAAGCCATGGCATCAAATTAAACGGCAGGGGATGGAGAGAACAGAGACAGAGCAACAGAAAGAGAGGAAGACTGGAGTGGTCATCAGTGCGTTTCTGAACTTTCATCGCAAGCTTATGCACGCACGCACAAACGCAGATGGCCGTTAAAGCGGATCAGGCTACTGAAATGAATGTATTGTCAAACGAGTCATGAAACCCAGTATACACGGAGAAGAGGCCAGAGGGACTCAGATATGTTTTCCAGGGGATAACAGTATTGCCGGACAGCAGCGGACTCGTCTCTTTGTAATTCCCGCCATGAAAAACAACGAAAATGGTGTTAGTCACTTACTAGAAGTAAAATGTGTGTACCGCAATGCGAATGATTGTAAGTGTGCTGGCTTAGTGTGTTATGCATTACATTACTAATGTGTTTGTGGACAATGAACACATAAACGATCTTCAGAAAGCTACATTTAAAACGTTTCTATTAGCAGTAGGACTTGGGAAAGAGAGACTGCGGCTACACCCGGAGCTCCTTACAGGCAGGACTGTGTACTCTGGCAGTCGATGTTATGGGGACAGCTGGAGTTTTCACTCACCATCGCCAAACAGACAGAGAGGAGTCAGGAGAAGGAACAGGGTTATCAGCGGCTCAGGCACAGGCCGGTTATTACAGACCGCTACTCCCAGCAGCACCAGAGGACCGTTCTATGTGCACACCAACCTGAACGGCTGCTTCATCCGTGTCTTATTAAAGGCTATAAAATGAATACTTATCCACAGCTGAAATAATTTGCCCTGAAAGTGAGTCTTTATTTCCAATTCTGTGATTGGATAAGTTTTTTTTATGTTTGGCCGGGAGAATAAAGGGTTATTCAATTATGTGTGTTCCTGGGAGAGGGTTTTTTAGGCCCTGTTTCAATGGTTAGGTTTTTACCTCAGAGAAAATACCATATGTACAATGAAAAAGCCATTTCTGTGGACTGAGATTATGGTGGCATACATTTTTTGAGAAGATTGGCAGCCTGGCAGAGATGATCCAGAAAAATTTGCTTTTCTTTTGTTCTCGGATGCAGGTGATTTTATGCCGTATTCCAAGTTCTTCTTGCTTTCTCTGCTCCTTCTAGACTTCTCCTCAACCTCACTGGGGAAAAAAATAAATAAATAAAAAAATCAGACTTTTAACAAAGATTTACGCATTTTAGAAAATTACCATGAAATCAAAATCAACATGTTTTTTGGAATATTGCTTAATGTTAATTATTACTGATTTATCTGTACACATCATTATTTTTTAAAAATGAATGATTTAAATTGTTTTGGGGGTACAAAAAATGTCAGGTAAATTTTCAGATTTTAAATTCACCTGTTATGATGTTGCAAATCATTATTTGTACCGCACAAGTATCACCTATGACTATGTGGATGTTCCATATACAATGTTTTAAAAAGGCACTTCAATTTTTAGTTTAACTGGAACCTTTGTTATTTCCCTTTCATTTTTTTAAATTGTTTTTTCTCCCATCAGGTAATGTTTTTCAGCCTTCTACAGCTCTCTAGAATGTGTCTAGTTCTGTGACACCTTACAGAGAAAGCTTACATCATTCGAATGCAAGTTTGGTTCTGGCAGAACAGCGTAAACTTTCACATCTGGGAAATACTTATTTCTAAATCCTAGATGACTGGTCAGAGGTTTACCAGTAACAAGTGCTGAAATAGCCAAAGGGCTGATTTGTCTGCTAGATCAATCCAAGTAAAAGAACACATGTCTGAGTGATCAACTGTGACTTTATCAGCTGACTTACTATGGATAGCTGTGCCATGACTTCACCAACTGACACTCACAAGAGAACAGCCACTAATACGTAAGACATATAACCAAGTCTGGCTGACTATTGAACTGTGTATCTGTACAGTAGGTAGACAAACAGTATGTAGGATGCGTGCAGCACTCCAGCAAATATCAGTGTCAGTGGCCTCTGATGTTCAAGCTGTAATGGTTTTTGGGACTCCATGGGGATTTGGAATTATCACTTACTCATAAGGCGACGTGAGGCCGAGGTTCTTCCATTTCAAAGATGGTTCTAATTTCTTCTTCCTACCGCCCGGCTTGTTCCGCGCAAGCTGTTGTCTCGCCTTCTCAGGCACATTCTTTTCCTCATGGTCGTAAGACTTCAGGGTTTGGCCAGTTTCCTTCACATCAACCGTTTCCACATGTAAAATCTTTTTAGCGGATGGCACATCTTGAATGGCAAAGTCCTGTAGAAGAGAGTGAATAAAAAAGAAACAAGATAGTCAGGAAAAGGACATGTCTCAATTTGTACCAAATACACAGACTTAGTTAGTTAAAAGAGTTCTTCCTTTCAAGTATTTTTCATTTAACAAAGTTTTTCATGAATGCATTCTCAGGAACATATTTTCCATTTTACATCTGACATATTGTTTCTTTTTTCGGGAGGCACATCACACACTCATCTTCGAGCTAGCGCAGACTTCTCATTCTAAAAAAAAAAAAAAAAAAAAAAAAGAGACGTATAAAAACTTAATCCCACTTATGAATTTGTATCCCTGAACATTTATATAATACAGTCTTTCTCCACAGTCCACTGCCAGAAAATCAATCCTACCTTTGAGTTATGAGAATAAACGAAAAAAAATAGAAACATATTTCCAAAATTTCTTCTGTTAATTGCCTATACAATATGAGAGGTTCATTGTTTCTGTACATTTTTTTGAACTGCAGCTGGCAGGTTGGCACATAGTCAGTGGAGTCTTTGTTGCAAAGTAATGCAACAATGATTTTTTGAAATTATAAGAGACTCTTTCTCCTACTTCTTTATTAATTTTGTAAGAAGCTCAACAGGAGACATATGAATGGTTCAGAGGCAGGAAAGATTTTAGTCACAGGCACCTGCTATGCCCTGCCATCAGCCCTTCATTGGTTCCATCTTTTAGAGAGATGTAGCAAGAAGAAGAGAGAATAGTATGAGAGAGGAAGAGTTCAGAAAGAGTACACAAGGGAAAAAGCTTTTAATATGGCACAAGGGACTCTGTGTAGATCCAGCTGGGCTAAGCACACATTGTGCCTTTCATGAGCTTGTCTGGCCCAAAGAAGGCCAAAGTTAAGAACTGCCAAAGTTATATCCATTTCCTTATACCACTCCACCCACCTTTAATATTATAATTGAAGTAATAAACCTGCAAAAACCCTGTCCAAGAACAAGTAGGGAGAGTGAACTCTCCAGCATGGCATCCCAAACAGAAGCCTAAATATCAAGAGAAAACCTCAAATAAAGTGCTTAATAAACCTCAAACTACTACAACATCCAACTATGAAGAAAGAAAGAAATTTGCAAGACAAAATTAGTCTATTCCAAAACCTAGTGAGCTGACTATTATAGAAAGTACTCACAACTGATGATGCAGTACTCTAATATGCATAAACATACACAATGTTTAGGTTATTTATATATATATATATATATATATATATATATATACACACACACACAAAGTATTCAAAAGTTTGGGGTCATAAGATTTTAATTGTACAAATCTCTTAGGCTGCCTTAATGTGAACAATATTACAGTGAAACTAATTTTGTGAAATATTATTACAATTTAAAATTACCTTTCTATTTTAATACATTTTAAAATGTAATTTATCCTGTGATGGGAAAACAAAGTTTTCAGCAGTCATTATTCCAGTCTTCAGTGTCACATGATCCTTCAGAAATCATTCTAATATGCTGAAGTGCTCAAGAAACATTGAGGTTTTGAAATTGAGATTTATACATCATCTGAAAGCTGAATAAATAAGCTTTCCATTGATGTATGGTTTGTTAGGATAGGACAATATTTGGCTGAGATACAACTATTTGAAAATCTGCAATCTGAGGGTGCAAAAATATCTAAATATTGAGAAAATTGCCTTTAAAGTTGTCCAAATGAAGATCTTAGCAATGCATATTACTAAACAAAAATTAAGTTTTGATATATTTACAGTAAGAAATTTGCAAAATATCTTCATGGAACATGATCTTTACTTAATATACTAATGATTTTTGGCATAAAAGAAAAATGGATAAGTTTGACCCATACAATGTATTTTTGGCTATTGCTACAAATATACTGTCATGAACCCGGTCTGTGGCCTTCCATCCGATAGCCACCAGAGGTCACTCTTTCATCATAGTGACTCTTACACTGCACAGACTGTTTCGCAATACTCTGGACTACATTTCCCAGCAGCCATTTCACATCACACGCTCACACCTGAGACCAATCACACAATTACACACACACACACACACACACACCTTAAATAGGAAGCTTCCACCTCCACTCAGTGCCGAGTATTGTCTAGCGCTTATCGCACGTCTCGTGATAGCTACATTATGGAGCCAGTTACCTTCTGAGTTTCTTGTTTAGTCTAGCCTTGTCTTGCCTGTGTTCCCGTGTGAAGATCTTTGCCCGTGTATTTTGCATTTACCCTTTGCCTGCTGTTTTTGGATTGTGTTTGCACCTCGCATGGACTATTGCTCACGTTTATCGGATTCCCCCCTTGTCAAGCCCTATTGGATTACGTTCGCCGTCGACCGACCCTTGCTTGCTTCCTGGACTGCTCTTGTCTTGCCCACGATATACCTATTGCCATTGTTTGATCCACGCTTGTTTCCTGACAACGTCTCTGTTTAATAAAAGCTCTGCAGATGGATCCGCACGTCTCACGTCTTGTTTGCCCCGTAACAGAATACTCGGCCACACGAGGATCCAGCGGCTTTTCTAAAGGACTCTGGCCAGGTATGGACACAGAAAGAATACTATTAGCTCTCGAGCAGGGCACGCGATCGCTCGAGAGCTATATTCAAGAGTATTTGGAGGTCGCTAATTATTCTGATTTACCTGACTGTGTGCTCATAGACTTTTTTTGTGAGGGCATTAACCAGCCGCTCAAATCGCGACTAATTTGTGAGGGTCCCCGTTCGTCTTTAAGTGACTTTATGGACTTTGCTTTGCTGTCTGTTGGCTCTTTGTTTACTGTGGGTGTCGCGGAGGAACGCGACACCGCACTCACTCGTGAAATGGCGGCCACCACAACACCCCGTCATGTCATTGCTGCCAGTCATAAGCTAAGTTAAGTCACAGCTGATCTTAAAGAGCCAAGTCAAGTTACAGCCGTTGTTAAAGAGCCAAGTCAAGCCACAGTTAATCGTCACGAATCAAGCCAAGCTACAGTTGATCCTCACGAGTCAAGTCAAGCCACAGTGGATCTTTGTGAATCAAACCAAGTCACTGTTAATCGTCATGAATCAACCCATATCTCAGCTCATCAGCCAGAGTCACACCACGTCTCAGCTGACCAGCCAGAGTCACACCACGTTTCAGCTCATCAGCCAGAGTCACACCACGCCTCAGCTCATCAGCCAGAGTCACACCACGTCTCAGCTTTTCAGCCAGAGTCTCGCCGCGTCTCCGCTGACCTTCCAGAGTCTCTTCGTGTCTCAGCGGATCTTCCAGAGTCTCTTCACATCACCGCTGACCATCCCGAACCACGTCACATCACAGCTGATCAGCCAGAGTCTTCTCATGTCCTGTCTGCCACACCCAGATATTCAAGGTCAGTGCTTCGATTTCCAAGTCTGGTTTCCAGTGTGAGGGATGCACCGCTAGTGTCTGCACGCACAGCTGGTATCCCCAAACCTACTCACTTTAACCCTCCTGTTCCTGCACTAATTCCCCTGTCCGAAGCGCTTCCCATGATGGGGATCGCTTTATGTTGCGTTTGGGCTGCGTACACCACCTCAGAACTGCCCCAGGCGATGGCACCCGCTGCAGCTTCTCCAGAGGTGGCGGCACACGCTGCAGAACCTCCCGAAGCGGCGGTGCTCGCTTCAGCCCCTTGTATGGTGGTGGCGCCCAGCAATGTACTCTCAGCCTGTCGTGTTGCAGTCAAAGAGACCGGTGCTGAACTCTCCCTGTGTTTGGAGTTTACCACTGTAGAACCTCCAGAGGTGGCGGCAACTGCTGCAGAACCTCCAGAGGTGTCAGTGGTATCCACCTATGAATCCTCGTCCAGCTCTGTCACGGCTATGGAGGCCGTCTGTGAAGCCTCATCCTGCCTTGTCACGGCTACGGAAGCCGCTTATGAATCCCCGCCTTGTTCTGAAACGGCCATGGAGGCCAATTATGAATTTTTTTGTTCTGATCTTGCTGAAGAAGCTGCTTTGAGTCTCTCCGTTTTATCAGTCACAGCCGAGGAGGCTGACAGTGAACACTCTGTCTTGCCAGTTCCAGTCCGTGACTCTGAATATGAACGATCTACTTGTTCTGTTTCCACAAATTTGTCTGTTACATCATCCATCTCACCACTCCCTGTCAGTGAGTCTAATGGTAAGCTGTCGCCTAGTTCAGTCTCCCCGAGTGAGTCAAATTTTGAACTGTCAGTCTCTTCAGCTGCTATCAAGAATTCAGGTCATGTGTCATTTGCATGTGTGTTTGATATCAAATCCTCTGTCTGCCCTGTTTTAATCAAGAAATCTGTTGTTGAATCATTCGTCTGTCCAGTCCCCATTAATGAGTCTGAGGGTGAATTGTCAACCTGTCCAGTTCCTATTGCTGGTTTTGATTTTGAACAAACTGATAGTCCACTTTCAAGTAATGTGTTTGAAGTTTCTGTCAGTCCCATCGCAATCAATGAACCTGTTATCAGCTCCCTCAGTCCAGTCATGAACCCAGAAACCTTAACTGAGCTCCTAACTCTGTCTGTCAGTAGCCCAGAGACTATAAATACACTCTATGTCTGTCCCATTACTCCTGTCATTGCCAAGGAGGTCACTAATGAACAGCCTATTTATCATGTGTCAGTCAATGAGTTGACTTCTGAACTATCTGTCTGTCCCATTTCTGCCAATGAATCTGATTATGAACTGTCTACCTATCTGGTTTCAGTTAACATCCCGGATTTTGAACCTTGTGTCAGTCCAGTTTCAGTCAATAAGTTTAATGTTGAATCTTCTGTCTATCCAGCCTCAAACATTGAACGGTCTGCCAATCCTGTGTCAATCAATGCATCCAATTGCGAACTGTCTGTTGGTTTAAATTTTGCAGTCAAATCTGAGTATGAATTGTCTATCTGTCCAGATTCAGTCACTGATCTGTCTGCCTGTTCAGTTGTCACCAGAGAAACTTCTGATGAACTTTGTGTTCCCTGCCTTGGCCCTTAGGGCCATAGTTGCTCTGTCTGTCTCGTGTGTCTCAGTGTTCCTTAGGTCCCATTTCCTGCCGTGGTCTCCAATTCTGCCTGCTCTGTCTGCTCCGCCGTGGAGGTCTTCTGCCCTGTCTGCTCCACCCTGGTGGGCTCCTGCTCTGCCATGGAGGTCTTCTGCCCCGTCGTGGTGGTCGGCTGTCTGGCTCTGGTGGTCTTCTGCTCCACCGTGGTGGTCTTCTGCTCCAGTCTGGTGGTCTTCAGCTCCGCCGTGGTGGTCTTCTGCTCCACCTGCCCTGCCGTGGAGATCTTCTGCTCCGCCCTGGTGGGCTCCTGCTCCGTCTGCTCCACCCTGGTGGGCTCCTACGCCGTCCTGGTCTCCGGTTCTGCCTTGGTTCTCTGCTCCGCCAGTTCTGCCTGGGTGTCCTGCTCTGCCTCAGTCCCCGGTCTTCCCACTTCCATGTGGACCTGGCCCTCCGTCCCTCCCCCTGTTCCGCCTCCGCTCCACCACCCACCTGGATTTTAATGTTTTAGGAGCGTCTGGAAGCCGCTCCTTGGGGGGGGCTCTGTCATGAATCCGGTCTGTGGCCTTCCGCCCGATAGCCACCAGAGGTCACCCTTTCATCATAGTGACTCTTACACTGCACAGACTGTTTCACAATACCCTGGACTACATTTCCCAGCAGCCATTTCACATCACACGCTCACACCTGAGACCAATCACACAATTACACACACACACCTTAAATAGGAAGCTTCCACCTCCACTCATTGCCGAGTATTGTCTAGCGCTTATCGCACGTCTCGTGATAGCTACAT
>JAFVLL020017559.1:75825-86904 GCA_021397915.2 Tor tambroides | reverse complement strand
TTTCTTAAAGCAATCTCTTGGTGCCAGTCAATAACGGACTGCTGTGATTGGTTAACCAGCCACTGGATAGCCTGCCCTTCCCACCCCCCAGATCTCTGTACAGGATGGGGATGGGGAACGGTGGCTCAGAAGGAACACTTGGTGCACTCCTGAAGAGTTGTACCAGAGGGCTGTGGTCCAGGAGTGGTTACGTTGCATAGTGATCAAAGCTCCCCAGGTACTCCAAAGCGGCTCTGTAGCACAGTTGGTACTGGTCCTGCAGGGGAAAAACCAGTGTGTGTCAGCGGGAGAAACAATCGCCTCCTTAGCTAATAACACAGAGCTGCTGACAAAGAGCTCATGCTCCATATCAACTGCTGCTAAAGCTGCTGTAAATGACTTTTTGGGACACCATGCATGAAACGTCCCTGAGGACACCACTGAAATAGGTGAAAGGTGTCCTGAGAAATAACACTTTTTTTGTTTCTGTTCTCCAACGGCTCTACAAACAACATTAGCATGTTGGCAATCAAAAAACTCGGAGGCTGTTGGATAACTACTAATTAGTAATCAGTAATTCTTCTAAGTCTTCTAAGTCTTAATCAGCAGCTTTAGCTGCATATTAGATGAGTGGTATTACAATTTTTGGGCAGTAGGACAGTACCTCTGTCTGCACCATGGCAGGCCTTTGTGTGCGCAGGGTCTTAACCGTTTGGAACAGATCCACCACACCTTCATATCTCATCCTCTCCAGGACAATACTGAGAGTGATGAAAACACCTGTTCTTCCCACTCCAGCACTGAAAAACAACAGCATCTGTTAACTTAACACCTGTTACACAAGGGTGAAGGTGTCTGTGTGACACGTAATACTGCAGGCTTGAGTGTAATGCACTAAATCTGGGTGTCTGGAATTTGTGAGGCTGTGATAGAAATTAAATTAAATTGAATCTAGTTGAAAAAATAAAATGTGCAAACTTTATTTACTAAACATTAAAATATGAAAAAAATTCTACAATTTAAAAATGTATAGATTTAATAAATTTGAAAAATAATAATAGAAATTATTATTAATAACTACTCATTACTTATTGACAAATTAAAACATTACAAAAATAATTACTTTAATTTAAAAATGGTAAAAAAGGTGTAAAATTGTTTATTAAAAGTTTCTACAGATTATTAAATTACAATAAAATCATACAATTAAAAAGTGTGCATTTATTATTAAATAAAAATACATATTTTAAAATTATTAAATTAAGAAATGACAAAATTAAAAAAAAATGTGTAAAAGTAAAATGGTTTATTAAATAAAACAAAACTAATAATTTATTTAATGATTATTTAATTTAAGAAAATATTATGATTATTTAATTTAATTTATTATTTAACTAAAAAATGATGTAATTAAAAGAATATTTTGTGTAATAGTATGCTGTGAACTAAATGTATCCATCCACTTTTAATATGTAAAATGTTTATTTGATAAGTAGCAGTGTAATAAGTGGGATAATGTGCAGTCATTTGGTCATTATTACAAAATAAACCTTCAGGATGATCATTTGCTGATCAGCTGACTGTATATTATCCCTTCTCATATTTTGCTGTCCACATTTACATTCAGATTTTTAGATCTCAGATCAGCATACCTGCAGTGCACAGTGATTGGTCCATCCTGCCCAAACTGCTCCTTGGTTTTATGAACTTGGCCAATGAAATCAATGAATCCCTCACCAGTTTTTGGCACTCCTTGCTCTGGCCAATCAGTGAACTGGAACTGCCGAATAGTTCTAGATTGACCGTCCTAAAGAGAATAAAGAATTAATGGTTTATTAGGCTGCTGGTTTCACTCTCACATACGGACACAACAGCTGGATGCCTCCGCAGCAGGGAGCCTCTGTCCATATGCTCACTGTATGACCGTGTGTGTACGCGATTTAGCTACAAGCTTATTCATAACCTTGGTGCTATTTATAGTCGCCAGAAAGCTCTGAAGTCCAAAGCGAGCCGCAGGATGTGAGAGCACCGTGTTGGTGTGAAACATCCGCCACCAGCAACAGATTGCTCACACGCCCCAGCGGTGCCCTCAAGTACCATACTGAGTGACATTCATATGAAAAAAAACAAACACAAATAACACTCCTCTGGCAGATTCCTACAGGTGATAGATGCACATACCCTGGCATCTGTGACTTTAAACTCTCGCAGGATGTACTGGGGCATGTTGTATTCAGCCATGGGATCCACCACAAAGTACTGATAGCGGGCAGAGCGCTCAGCTGGCCAGTACTGATGACACTTCTCCTGCAGAATGTGTGAAAGTATGAGTGAATCTGATTAAAACACCAGGATGCGAGTTAAAGGGAGGGACTTACCCGTCCCATCTCTCTGAGTTTGGTCAGCATCACTACAATAGTGGAATTGTGCTCCCATAACATCCTCCAGAAGTCCTCAGTGGTCTCTGCTAGAGGGCCCTGAGTGGCAATATAGGCCTTCTGCTGTCTGTGGACACACAAAAACCTCTTTTGAGACCTTGATACAAAACAGGCAAATATACCCAGAACAATCACATGACCATGACAATGGCTAGAAAACAGTTGCACCTTAATTGTAAGAAAAACGAATTGGTTGGTAGTCGACTAGTGGATTCTGTCTTTTTTTTTTTTCTAAAGTACTGGAGTCCTAATTAGTGTTGCTGAATATTGGTAAGTTCCCCTCTTAATAGCTGCAACTGAATCTAAGCTTTTTTTCTTTATAATATGTCATATGTCCTACTACCTCACAGATATCAATAAAGTTAGTGTTGCAAAAAAAAAAAAAAAAAAAAAAAAAAAAAAAAAAAAAAAAATCACACCTCTGTGAAAAAAAGTCCATGTGACAACTTAAACAGTAAAAAAAAAAAAAAAAAAGGGGAGCAATCACCCTTTTTAGCCAATCAGAAATGCTCTCTCTGCCTATCAATCATCTTCCACATTCAGGTTTGCTGATACATCTTTGGAGGGCGGAGTTTTGTAGAGAGGGCGTTTTGTTGAAGGAATGGTGGAGGTCTAATTTAGTGGCTGGAAGAAGTTGCCAAACAATCACTTAAAAATGAGAAGTCGATTATGAATCCATATACTATAATCTGCTGTTCTACCCACACACATATATATATATATATATATATATATATATAGAGAGATTGGTTGTTTTATTAACATGGCCACTGGGTGGCAGCAGCGTTCTTTGCTACAGCAGCTTGGGCAATCAATGTGCACATGGCAAACACATCACTGTCTCATACAAACAGTGCCACGGGTTAGCAACTAATGAAGGTGCTGCAGGCGAGGCAATAACATGGAACTGGGAGATTAAAGTCTGCTCAGGGCCTTGTTCCGACAAATAAAGAGACGGCAGAGAAGAAGAGAGGAGAGATGGGGAGAGACGAGCCAGAATGACGAGCAAAGAAGAACGAGAGACCCCCTCCCTCCCTCGACCACTCATTCCAGAACACACACACACACACACACACACACACACACAAATACATCGCTACGAAGAACACAAAGCAGACGTCAGGGACACACTGCCTTTGACAAAGCCAAATTACCTCTATATTAATCATGCAGTTCTTCCTTGGAGGTTATTTTCCCCCAATCAAACAAAATGCAACAAACACTAAAACGGTTATAAAGGCCGACACAAAAACAGCTCTAATGACGTATCCGCTCGGCTGGCGAAGCTCTTTGTAAACTAGTAAGAAGGTCAAGCGTGTTTCTGTGCTTATCGCATTAACGTGCTGTTTAAAAGCGGCTTAATTGCTGCTTTTTGACAGGACAACAAGTCTCAGAGCGGACGAACCCAGAGGCTCGGCTAAAGAGGAAGACGTGACGGAAGAATCGCTTTTGAAGCTCATCTGGTTTTAGAAATAAGACTGGTGTCAATTACGCATTGGCACAGGTTGAGCTCCTCCAGAGTAGCTCTCATTAAGTTTTAATTCAAACGAGAGGGGCTGATGTACCAAGCCCCTAGACATTTTCTTCACAGACTCTGTGACATTTCGTGCCCACGCTTCGTTTTACAGCAAACACGACTGGCCTTTTCTCTCTCGCTTTTCCTTCTCTGATTTTCTCAAGCGTTCACCCCATTGAGAGCGCCTCCTTTTGTAATTCAATAAACAGCTGTCAGACAGAGTAAGGCAACAAAATATGTGAAGGCTGAAAATGTGTAGACAGACTACACTGTGCTGCTCATTGTTTAGGGGGAATATTGCAGTGAAGAAAAAGAGAGTTATGGATCATCTCATTTACCACGTATGAGAATGAGTCTTGACGCCTGAAGAAAACAGAACAGGAGGAACGAGAAGTAGGCAAGAAATCCACAATAGAGAGTATCTCAACGCATACGCACGCTTTACCCTAAGCGTAAACAATGCTGATTACGCAGATTACGTTCATGCGCAACGCTCCCCCACCCCCAACATAAACAACGCTGATTACATAGATTACGGTCTTAGGTAATCTCCAAAATGGCGGAAGACATAACTCAGGGGAGAAGAATTGTTGAAATTATAAATTATATTATTTTTGTTTTCTTTGCGCTCAAAAAGTATTCTCGTAGCTTCGCAAAACTGAAGTTGAGCCACTGATGTCACATGGACTGTTTTCCCGTTGTCCTTACTACGTTTCTGGACCTGGGAACATTACAGTTGCGTTGCTGTGTATGGAGGGTCAGAGAGCTCTCAGATTCTATCAAAAATATCTTAATTTGTGTTCCGAAGATGAACAGGTATTACGGGTAATTAATGACAGAATTTTCATTTTTGGGTGAACTATCCCTTTAAGAAGCATAAATTAACATTTGCCAAGTGCATTATGTGAGCAAAAATTTGTTTAAATATTGGTGAGTAAATAACACATGCCAGCTGGCTGGTTAAAGGGTTAGTTCACCCAAAAATGAAAATTCTGTCATTAATTACTCACCCTCATGTCGTTCCAAACCCGCAAGACTTTCGTTCATCTTCGGAACACAAATTAAGATATTTTTGATGGAATCTGAGAGCTCTCTGACCCTCCATAGACAGCAAGGATCCTTACATGATCAAGGCTCAGAAACGTAGCAAGGACATCGTTGAAATAATCCATGTGACATCAGTGGTTCAACCGTAATTTTACGAAGCTACGAGAATACTTTTTTGTGCAAAGAAAACAAAAATAATGAATTTATTCAACAATTCGTCTCCTCCACGTCACCCTATAGCGCCATTTTAGAGAGTATCACAACAACGTATCCAACGCATGTACACGGATACGTAGTTTTCGTTCAGATCAAAGCGTAAACAACGTAAGCTGCATATCTGTGTACGGTGCTAAGTTGTTATTTTTGTTTTCTTTGGGCACAAATAGTATTCTCGTAGCTTTGTAAAATTATGGTTGAACCACTTATGTCACATGGATTATTTTAATGATGTCCTTGCTAGGTTTCTGAGCCTTGATCGTGTAAGGATCCATGCTGTCGATGGGAGGGTCAGAGAGGTCTCGGAATTCATCAAAAATATCTTAATTTGTGTTCGGAATTTAACGAAGGTCTTACAGGTTTGGAATGACATGAGGGTTATTTTTGGGTGAACTATCCTTTTAAATATTAGGAATGGCATATATTAGTTGAACATATATTACATAGTTGAAATCGAATCGAATTGTAGCAATGATCTGACCCTTGTCGATGCAAGTGACCTGAGCAAATATTGTTATTTGTTACTGTATTATCTCTCTCTTTCTCTAAATATTAAAAATAAAATATGTAAAAACATTTTATTAAAAATAATGCAAAAAACATTTCATGGTTGTAAGAAACAATCGAATGGTGCATGTTCTCAAATTAACTTGCACGCAGGTGTGAAAATTATTCAATTTTGGGCCCTGGGTTTATTTTTGTACCAGGAAACAGAAGCAAGCAAGCTCTGATTCATGATTCATTGAAATATGTTGGAGAAAGCAATTCATAATGCAATGCAACTGCGTGCGCAGTCAGTTTTTTCTTTTTAGATCCACAACTGACAGAATCTTGAATGGCTCTAACAAATGTTTATAGCAGCTGCTTGAAAAAAAATTTCCATCTAAACCTTGAGAATTAAAGCAAACATGCTCCTCCATGTTTTTGTAACGGTTTGGCACGGGCAGCTACCTGTATCCATCGATGCAGCTGGCATTGATGTAGTCAGACCCCTCCACTCCTCGGATTGGCTGCAGGCACACCCGTGTGGACTCAAAAGGCATGATATTGACGAGCCGGTTCTTGAACTTGTTGCAGGGCAGGTTGGCGCTGATGAATCGCGAGGTGTGGGCTTTGGAGTTGGCGAGTCTCTGTGGAAACAGTGTTGGGTTCAGAGGACTTGAGCGTAAACAAGCTGGCAGAAACATAGTGGAAAACGGTCTGAAACAAAATAGTTTTTAAATGTGGGGGAGCTGTGTCCTATAGAGCAAAATGACATTAAAAGCGTCTGTTGTGACTGTAAATTGAAGGTGAGCTGTGCAGCAGTACAGAGGGGTGCGGGCGTAACGGTCTGACTGGGAAAGCGAGGGCGTGACTGGCAGCGGGGCAGAGAAAGCACAGATGGACATCAGCAGAGAGCGCATAGAGACCGTTGGCTCTACTACAAGCTCGGTCTGTACTGGGTACCCACTCCGGTCTTTGCGCCAGATGCTGTTTCTACTTCTAGAATCCGCTCTGAGTTGAGCATCCTAGTTTTACCAGCATTCACTTATATTGCAACAGCACTATTAACAGATGGAACAGTAAAGAATTTTCAATAAACATTTATTAGGTTTGAGGTCTAAGGTCTGTTTACATGCACCAGTTTTTGTCAGTCTGAACAAATCCTGACTGTTCAATTTATAAGTACCCTAAACTTTGGATTCTGATTCACATTTCATGTGCATTATATGATAGTTATATTACAGTGATTAAAATGAAAACCATAAAAAAAAAAACATTTTCGTTACTTGAAATCAAATTGAAATAAAATGTTAACTGAAAAATATATATACATATTTAAATTAAATTATTATAAATTATTTCAATTAAATTATATTTTATATTTCAGCTAGCAGCCAAGGCAGCATTTCTAATTTTCTTTTAATTTATCAAAAATTATGAAACATTATGCAGACATAAAAAAATACTACTAAAAATGAAAAACTAAAATCAAAATGAAAACAAAATGTAAAATAAAAACGCATTTAAAGCATGAATAAATGATAGTAATAATAGTATAATAATAGTATATCAGTGATGCTAAAATAATACTAATTGTATGTATTCTAATCAAAATTTCAGCATGTGTGCAGTGCTATTTGCCACGTTCTGAAACGGAAAAGGCCTCAACGATAATGTTACAAAAGCTACTGCTACTGAAGCTACCTGGTATTTTTGTTGTTGTTGTTGTTTTCATTAAAGACAATGGGCCTCATTCAAGAAACATTTGTAAATATAGGAGTAAATTCCGAGTAATTTGCGCGTAAAACGGATCTTCCCCAAAACTCTCCCCTGGATTCACAAATGCTTCGTAAACATCCGATTTGATAGTTAAACGTGTATGTTAATGAATTCCAATCATTCGTAAATAGGGCGCTCGTGCACGCTCATTCACAATTAGCATAATCCCCGCCTATGACTACAGCTACGCAAATTTCGTGTCCAGGAACGCAGTGGAATATTCTGGTCTACTTTCTCAAGTTTGGCTCCAGTATATTGCATAAATGCAAAAAAGACTAATAGGCCATATGGCTAACAATAAATATTCAATAACATGTGTCCACCAAAGCGTTTTTAGCAATAATGAAAAATGACAAGTGCTCTTCTGAAGACGGCCAGCTAGTGGCACTTGAAAACACTTCACAGCCTTTTTCCCATAGACTTAAAAAAAGAAAAAAAAAGAAAAGGGTTTTCCAGCTGTCGATTTGGTTGCTATGAAGTGGAATATCCACGGCAGTAACGTATTACTAGTATCTCATTTTGAAGGATATTACTGAATATAAAAATGCAGTAACCAGTAATATTAACTTCTCTATTGTTGATTGGTCGGTGTGGTATTTGCCCCGCCCCTCCTCCATTGATTGGACGGCTGGCTAAAAAGTGACACTGACAAGCGCTGTGTTCTACCCAAAGCTAAATCGGAGCTAAACAGTGTATCAACTCTCAGCTACAAAAAAATAAATAAATAAAACAGAGCAAACAAACTTGTAAAATATTATAATGGCAGTGCATCAAAATTCAGTGTCATCAGTTTGCCAAAAAGAACACAGAACGTTTTATGCACCTTTTACACGTGGTAGGGAGCAGGTGTAAATTTCTTTCGTACCAACTAACGTTTTGAAAATACGAACATTTTCATGAATCCGAAAATTGACGTCAGAACAGCTTTACGAATGATTTACACAAAAATTCGTTCTGCTCGTGTTTCATGAATGAGGCCCAATAACACAGTATTCATTTGATCATGTGATGTGCAGTCACCTTAAACTCCAGCTCCATGGCTGTGACGGTCTCTCCCGACGGTGGCTGGGTGAGCTTCTGGATGTGGGCGTAGAGGTTTCGGGCAGGGACCTCTGTGTTTCCACAGGTGGCAGCCTCCAGCAAGGCCTCATGGATGAAGATGTACTGGTCCTCCGTCTGCACCATGTAGTTCCTCTGGGCTCTCATGCATGTGACGTGGCCATAAATGTCTACCGTCTTCTCATGTTTCATCCGCTCCAGCATGGCATCAATAACTATGAAGCAGCCCGTGCGACCCACTCCAGCACTGAGATAGACAAACTGGTTACACTACAAACAAACCAGGTTCTAATACTAAGAGTGCCAATTGATAAGATTTTTAAATAAATTAATTAAATCATATACTGAACAAATGAATCAAATGAATTACATATATAAATATTTCTATTATATTCCATGGAAATTATTCCATCTAATATTCACTTTAAATAGATTTAAAAATGTTTTCACTTGACAGCCTTAAAACATTTGAAACCTAACCTTTTCTACCAATTCCACCAAGCAAACCTACAACTGTTCACTTTACATGAGAGTTTTATAAGTGAAAAGGTCAGCAGTAAATGAAAGACTGGGGACCGGCGCTAACCTGCAGTGCACTACCATGGGTCCAGCATCAGGAGGGTTGCAGGCTTTGACCCTGCGCAGGAAGGCTAGGATGGGGGTGGGGTATTCAGGCACTCCGTGGTCTGGCCAGGCCATGAACTGGAACTGCCTGACCTCGCGTTTCTCGCTAGAGCCATTCTGTTTGAGCGAAGTGGGAGAAAGGAGGTTAAATGGCTGAAAATATGGAAACTTACTATGTGTGAGGAAAAGGCAAGCAACTTTTTACCTTGTAAAGGGCAAAGGTGCGCACACTGTAAGTTGCCAACTCAACAGCGTCAAGCATGGTCACTTGGATCATTCCGTAAGTCTCTGTGCCACGAATGGGCCAGTACTGGTCACACTTGACCTGTTTAAGAGGACAAGAATGAGAAACAGTCAAATGGTGCAGGAGTAAATGCTGAATGCTATAAGAAATTACAGACACTTAAATTTAAAATAAATATTAAAACACAACACAACATTGAAAATCAAAAATGTCAGAAATGTTTTTTTTAAGCACCAAATCAGCATATTTGAATGATTTCTAACGGATCATGTGACACTGAAGACAGGAGGAATGGCTGCTAAAAATTCTACTTTGTCAGCACAAAAATAAATTATTTTTAGTGTCCTTATTGAGTGTCCTTATTACTAGGGCTTATATATATACAGCTTTACACAAGCATACACAGTTCAAATTTGAATGGTGATTATTTTACTAATTTCATTATAGTATTGGAATTACTGAGTTATGGCAAAGGTGTGTGCCACCTGCACCCAATAATTCACAAGGACAAAGCTTATTTTTGAATTGAGGACAACGCCTATTAACAACAAAGTAGAATGCATCCAAATATCATTTAAAATTAGAAAAAAGCAGTAGAAATTTCTCTAAATGGTTTGTTTTGTATAGCGTTCAATCTACTCCAAGCAAAGACCAACTACAAATGATGTAGAGTTCATTTCTTCTTCAAGGTAGGTCCTGTCAGCAGTGAAACTAGGCCAGTTGTTCTGTCTCTACTTGAGGTTTTCATCACAGGGCTTGAGGACGCCCTTTACCTATGAAGCAATGCTTTATAGGTGCACTGCCATGCCAAAAACCCACTCATTTACCACGCTAGTTCTGCCAACTCATGTCTCTTTTTCTACAAGCCTTTAGCTCCCATCTGACCTCTCATCCATCAACAAAAACCTGAGTGCACGCATTCTCCAGGGGGAGGAATTACAGGTCATCTACTGACAGATATGACATTTGAGCTGAACAGGAGACTAGTCGACAGACTCGCTCTCTCACCAACCCTAGGTGCCACTGGCCTGGCCTGTTGCTGCACCCAGCACAACAGCGCACTAAAAGCCCACATAGTGATTGGACTCATAGAGACGCAGGTCCCTTTAGTGCCAAGCACAGACGGATGGTTTTATAGCACGAAGAGAGTTGTGAACCATTGTACTGTGTCATCCAACAAAAAGGATGGCAATGGTATTTTGTCTTTTATTTTATTACTATATTTTGTGAGGTTGGATAGGAACTCTTACTACTATACTACTATTTTGGAGGGAACTTCGGGGTATAGAGAATAGAGTTTTATGTACTCTGTACTTACACTATCAAATCAGCGCTTCTTTTTTTTCTTTAAGAAATGAATACCTTTATTTGGTTGGGACTTTCATAAAATTATGCCTTTAATATGAAAAGAAATCTTACATAACATTACTTTTTTTAAATAAATGCTGTTCTCCTAAACGATGTTCATCAAAGAACCCTAAGTAATGGCTGTTGAAAATTCATCTCTGTCATCTCAGGGAAGAATTACATTTCACAGTATATCAAAACAGAAAACACATTTTAAATTGTAATAATATTTTACTACTAATAATTGTAATATTACTCTTTTTTTTCCCCCTAGAATTTTTAGCCTGTGAGCATAAATGACTTTATTCAAATACATTAAAAAAAAAAAAAAAAAAAAAAAGTAAGAA
>JAFVLL020017559.1:55556-75730 GCA_021397915.2 Tor tambroides | reverse complement strand
GAAATAAGACTGGTGTCAATTACGCATTGGCACAGGTTGAGCTCCTCCAGAGTAGCTCTCATTAAGTTTTAATTCAAACGAGAGGGGCTGATGTATCAAGCCCCTAGACATTTCCTTCACAGACTCTGTGACATTTCGTGCCCAGGCTTCGTTTTACGGCAAACACGACTGGCCTTTTCTCTCTCGCTTCTCCTTCTCTGATTTTCTCAAGCATTCACCCCATTGAGAGCGCCTCCTTTTGTAATTCAAAAAACAGCTGTCAGACAGAGTAAGGCAACAAAATATGTGAAGGCTGAAAATGTGTAGACAGACTACACTGTGCTGCTCATTGTTTAGGGAGAATATTGCAGTGAAGAAAAAGAGAGTTATGGATCATCTCATTTACCACGTATGAGAATGAGTCTTGACGCCTGATGAAAACAGAACAGGAGGAACAAAAAGAAGTCAACAATTCTACTGATCAAAACCACTGGATTTTTTTAGAGACATGAATTAACACTCGCCAAGCGCCTTGTGTGAGCAAAAATTTGTTTAAAAATTGGTGAGTAAATAACACATGCCAGTTGGCTGGTAACTACACTGAACAAAATTATAAAGGCAACGCTTTTGTTTTTGCCCCCATTTTTCATGAGCTGAACTCAAAGATCTAAGATTTTTTCTATGTACACAAAAAGCCTATTTCTCTCAAATATTGTTCACAAATCTGTCTAAATCTGTGTTAGTGAGCACTTCTCCTTTGCCGAGATAATCCATCCACCTCACAGGTGTGGCATATCAAGATGCTGATTAGACAGCATGATTATTACACAGGTGTGCCTTAGGCTGGCCACAATAAAAGGCCACTCTAAAATGTGCAGTTTTACTGAATTGGGGGGGTCCGGGGGGGTCACATTTTAGTGTGGCCTTTGGGATATAAGTGGCCAGCATTCACTTATATGTTAGTGCTGTCAAAATTAGCGCTTTAACACAGGCGATTAATTTTTCCAGTTTAACGGCGACAAAAGTATTTAACGCAGGGGCGGGGCTAGGGTTGGCCACCCCACTCACAACTGCTGCTTCTGGATCTTTTTTCTTGACAAGAATTGCGTTTAGTTAGACGCAGAACGTCTTGATGACCACATAAAACTGGATACTTTTCAGATGCGTCGCGCACTCCAACTTCAACGAGCGCAGAAACGGTACAGGTGACGAGGAGCTTCAGTAGAACATCATTGAACTGTGGTCAGATGAGAGGTTGTCAGGACATATGTCAGTAAAAACAAATTTTCCCGTCTTAGCTGTTATACTGTGCTCATAGCACGTGGTCTTCAATTGCACACACAAATGCGTTGCTGCACGTTGTAGCCTGTATCATTCCACATTAAAGCGTGAATGAAACTATGAGCATGTGTGTCAGATCTGCGTCACATTCAGCAGCGGCAGCTCTTAAAGTAATAGCAGCCAAATAACCTAGTAACCCAGCTGCTGTGATGTCTGTTATTCAAAGAACAAAAGAAAAAAAGAGGAAATCAGAAACTTTTATAGCTTTAAGGATTCATCCATATTTCATTTAGAATTTAGTGTTTTGATAACTTTATGCAATTTCTGTATATTTCCTACTTGCTGAAGGGCACAAGTATCTAAATTATAATGAGTTTATGTTAAGATTCAAGTTCACTTAAATTAGAATTTATTTTATTTTTTAAAGTCTAATAAATGTTAAAATTGATAGCTCTCAATTATACTGTAATGTTGAATGGCTATAGTCAATGGTTAAATATTAGGGAAAAAAAAGAAAAATTTCCTAGAGACATCAGTAGTATTGGTACCAGTGATACTTGCCTTCAGTCATAAAAAAGATGCCGTTAAACAAATATTCAAAAATACTGTATTTATGTTGTTTCTACATTCATTTGAAGATTTAACGTGAAATTATTGCACTGTAAAAGTATATTTAAAAATTTTAATGTTAGGTATTATTAATCGTGATTAATTTCAGAAAAAAATGTGTGATTAATAAATTTTTTAATCGACTGACAGCACACATACATATTTTTGATATATATATATATATATATATATATATATGTTATTAAAAATAATGCAAAATACATTTCACGGTTGGTAAGAAACAACTGAATAGTGAATGTTCTCAAATTAACTTGCATTGTCAGGTGTGAAAATGATTACATTATGGGCCCTGGATTGATTTTTGTGCCTGAAACATACTCCACGTGAATATATGCTTCTAGCTACGCAAGCTCTGATTGATGATTTGTTGAAATGTGTCAGAGCGATTCATAATGCAATGCAATTACTTGTGCAGTCAGTTTTTTCTTTTAAGATCCATAACTGACAGAATCTTACAAATATGTTTATAGCAGCTACTTGAATAAACACATTTCATCAAAACCTTGAGAATTAAAGCAAACATGCTTCTCAATGTTTTTGTAATGGTTTGGCACAAGCAGCTACCTGTATCCATCGATGCAGCTGGCATTGATGTAGTCAGAACCCTCCACTCCTCGGATTGGCTGCAGGCACACCCGTGAGGACTCAAAAGGCATGATATTGACCAGCCGGTTCTTGAACTTGTTGCAGGGCAGGTTGGCGCTGATGAATCGTGAGGTGTGGGCTTTGGAGTTGGCGAGTCTCTGTGGAAACAGTGTTGGGTTCAGAGGGCTGGAGCCTAAACAAGCTGGCAGAAACATTATAGCGGAAAACAATATGAAAGAGTATTTTTAAAATGCGGGGAGCTGTGTCCTACAGAGCAAAATGGCACTAAAAACGTGTCTGTTGTGATTGTAAATTGAAGGTGAGCTCTGCAGCAGTACAGAGGGTTGCGGGCGTGACGGTCTAACTGGGAAAGCGAGGGCGTGACTGGCAGCGGGGCAGAGAAAGCACAGATGGACATCAGCAGAGAGCGCGTAGAGACCGTTGGCTCTACTACAAGCTCTGCCTGTACTGGTACCCGCTCCGGTCTTTGCACCAGATGCTGTTTCTACTTCTAGAATCCGCTCTGAGTTGAGCATCCTAGTTATACCAGCATTCACTTATATCCCAACAGATGGAACAGTAAAGCATTTTCGATAAAACATTTATAGGGTCATTAGGTTTGTCTCCATGCACCACTTTTTGTCAGTCCGAACAAATCTGATTCCAGATTCTGAATGTTTGGTTTATAAGTACCCTAAACCTTGGATTCTGATTCACGCTGCATTATATTATAGTAATATTACAGTTATTAAAACCAAAACAAAAAAACATACTTTTTTTTTTTTTTGTTACTTGAAATACAACTTAAACTTTTTTTATTTTTTTTTATTTCTAATTTTAATTTATTTTAATTTATTAAAAATTAAGAAAAACTATACAGGCATAAAAACTACTAAAAATGACAAAAAACTAAAATTAAAACAAAATATAAAATAAAAACTATAAACAAAGAAAGACTAAAACCATAATAGTACATCAGTGATGCTAAAATAATACTAATTGTATCCATTCTAAAAATTTCAGCATTTGGCAGTGCTATTTGCCACGTTCAGAAACGGAAAATGCCATGGCGATAATGTTACGAAAGCTATTGCTACTGAAGCTACCTGGCATTTTTGCTTTGATGAATTCAACACAGAAAGTAGAAATTTCTCTTATCCCAATCATAAGGATAATTCATTCGTATCGAGCTGAGTCGGATTGATAGAGGTGTCTACTTGAAGGCTTTTCAGTGACTGAGCAATCAACTAACTACTAACAGATTATCTGGTTATTTTTTGTCTGATATCTATACAGTCGTTATGGGCTTACACTGAGACCTAGTGGTGTGGATGCATCAGGGTTAAAATTTGTTATAGTTTAACAGATTTTTATTTTAATGTTTTCATCAACGATAATAGCACAGTATTCAGCTGATCATGTGATCTCAACATGGCAGCCTCTATGAGGTGACCCACTTCATGTAAAAAAAAAAAAAAGGCTTTTATTAGGCTACTGATAGTCTTCATCAAAAGTACTATTAATTTTTTATGGGTAGTTCTTTTTAAAAAGGAAAATTTGACTGAATGCACTTTTAATATGGCTCTGTTAATGAGCAAAACTGGTGTGGTGATGTGCAGTCACCTTAAACTCCAGCTCCATGGCTGTGACGGTCTCTCCCGGCGGTGGCTGGGTGAGCTTCTGGATGTGGGCGTACAGGTTTCGGGCAGGGACCTCTGTGTTTCCACAGGTGGCAGCCTCCAGCAAGGCCTCGTGGATGAAGATGTACTGGTCCTCCGTCTGCACCATGTAGTTCCTCTGGGCTCTCATGCATGTGACGTGGCCATAAATGTCTACCGTCTTCTCGTGTTTCATCCGCTCCAGCATGGCGTCAATAACTATGAAGCAGCCCGTGCGGCCCACTCCAGCACTGAGATGGACAAACTGGTTACACTACAAACAAACTGGATACTAAGAGTGCCAACTGACAACATTTTTAAATAAATTAATTAAATCATATATTGAATAATCAATCAAATTAATTACATGTATAAATATTTCCATAATATTCCATAGTTGTTTGGAATATAATGGAAATATTCCAGTTTATATTAATTTTAAATAGATTTTAAATCAATAATTATTTCAATAAATATCATACAATTATTTGATTCTTTTTTAATATATAATTAATCAAATGTTTTCACTTGACAGCCTTAACTAAAACATTTGAAACCTAACCTTTTCTACCAATTCCACCAAGCAAACCTATAACTGTTCACTTTACAAGCGGTCAGCAGTAAATGAAAGACTGGGGACCGGCGCTAACCTGCAGTGCACTACCATGGGTCCAGCATCAGGAGGGTTGCAGGCTTTGACCCTGCGCAGGAAGGCTAGGATGGGGGTGGGGTATTCAGGCACTCCGTGGTCTGGCCAGGCCATGAACTGGAACTGCCTGACCTCGCGTTTCTCGCTAGAGCCATTCTGTTTGAGCAAAGTGGGAGAAAGAAGGTTAAACGGCTGAAAATGTGGAAACTTATTATGTGAGAGGAAAAGGCAAGCAACTTTTTACCTTGTAAAGGGCAAATGTGCGCACACTGTAAGTTGCCAACTCAACAGCATCGAGCATGGTCACTTGAATCATTCCGTAAGTCTCTGTGCCACGAATGGGCCAATACTGGTCACACTTAACCTGTTTAAGAGGACAAGAAAGAAACACAGTCAAATAGTGCAGAAGTAAATGCTGTAAGTCCCCTTGAAATTACAAACACTTACAATTGAAATAAATGTTTCTTTTTATTTTAACTTTATATATATATCAGAAAAAACTCCCTATTTTACAGCCTTGTGAATGTATTAAGAATATTTATGTATTAAGGTTTCCACAAAAATATTAAACACAACTGTAAGCACAACATTGAAAATAGTCAGAAATGTTTTTTTTTTTTTTTCACCAGCTGCCTAATTCAAATGATTTCTAAAGGATCATGTGACACCAAAGACTGGAGTAGAGGCTGCTAAAAATTAAACTTTGTCAGCGCAAGGATAAATTATATTTTAAAATATACCAAAATACAAAACTGTTTTTTGGAATAATATTTCACAATAGTACTATTTTACTGTATTTTTGATCAAATACATGTAGCCTTGATGAGCATAAAAGACTTTCTTCAAAAAAAAAAAAACATCAAACATCTCTGTATTTACATTCATACTTGATTAAAAAAAAAAGACTTTTGTAATAATAATAATAGTTATCAATTATAATAATGTGAATAGAACTTAAAAATATAAAAACATATTAACTGTCCTACTGACACATTTCAACATTGTTGTTGTTTTTTTTTGTTTATATATCACCAGCAAAATTATTGCGAATATACAGTGAATATTCAATAATATATCAGCAATATATCAAGTGTCCCTATTACTAAAGCTTATATTTATACAGCTTTACACAAGCAAACACTGTACATATTGGAATGGTGAATTATTTACCTAATTTCATTATAGTATTGAAATTCACAATGGACACAGCCTATTTTTGAATTTAGGACTCCTATGAACAACAAAGTAAAGTGCATCCAAATTATTATTTAAAATTAGACAAAAGCGGTATATATTTCTGCTTTGTATAGCATTCAGTCATCTATTCCAGGCAAAGACCAACTAAAAATGATGTAGAGTTCATTTCTTCTTCAAGGTAGGTCCTGTCAGCAGTGAAACTAGGCCAGTTGTTCTGTCTCTGCTGGAGGTTTTCATCACAGGGCTTGGGGACGCCCTTTACGTATGAAGTAATGCTTTATAGGTGCACAGCCTTGCCAAAACCCACTCATTTACCACGCTAGCTCTGCCAACACATGTCTCTTTCTCTATAAGCCTTTAGCTCCCATCTGACCTCCCATCCATCAACAAAAACCTGAGTGCACGCATTCTCCAGGGGGAGGAATTACAGGTTATCTACTGTCAGATATGACATTTGAGCTGAACAGAAGACTAGACGACGGACTCGCTCTCTCACCAACCCTGGCTGCCAGTGGCCTGTTGCTGTGCCCAGCACAACAGCGCACTAAAAGCCCACATAGTGATTGGACTCATAGAAACGCAGGTCCCTTTAGTTCCAAGCACAGACGGATGTTTTATAGCACGAAGAGAGTTGTGAACCATTGTACTGTGTCATCCAACAAAAAGGATGGCAATGGTATTTTGTCTTTTATTTTATTACTATATTTTGTGAGGTTGGATAGGAACTCATACTACTATTTTGGAGGGAACCTCTGGGCGAAGAAAGTGTGCTCTTTGTACATAGAGTTTTATGTACTTTGTACTTACACTGTTATTCAGTGCTTCAAAAATTTGTTAATTTTTTCAAATGTGACAAATCTTTCATAAAATTATGCCTTTTACTATGTAAGCAAAAAATTCTTACGATTATTCTTACTATTACTATTACTATTAAATAACATTACTCTTTCTTCCAGAATTTTTAGCCTGTGAGCATAAAAGACTGAAAAAGATTGAAATACATTAAAAAAAAAACAGTCGGCACTGATAGCCTTATGGGCAGCGTGCCGGCATACAGTGCCATTGAGCAACTGTTGTCCCAAGTTCACATCCCGACTCGAGGACCTTTCCTGATCCCGCCCCCCATCTCTCTCCCACTTCGCTTCCTGTCAGTTCTGATCTGTCTTATCGTAATAAAGGTGAAAATGTCAAAAATAAATCTTACAAAAAAAAACTTTACCTATCTTTTGAATAGTAGTGTAAAAAGAAAAACAACAACAACTAGGATTACAAAACAGAATCAAGATTTTTTTAAATACAGATTTAATTTTTTTTCTTTTTTTTCAAATTGATTTTCATTTTGTTTTTTTTGTTTTTTTATTTTTAAGTCATTGTGAATATAGCGTGTGAACAATTTTTCACAATGAATATTTACATTTTTTTCATAAATATTATACATCATAGTTGAATGAACATTTCAAATTTAGTAAATATTATAATTCATATATGAAGTATAACTCTTTCAATGTTATATTTTAATATAACATTTAGTAGTATTAAATATTATAAATACAAATAATATCACATAAAACTAAAATAGGTGAGGGAACTACTGAGTGAAAGTTAAATCACATAATTATTAGTTTTGAACTGATGTCTTGACTTTTCAATGCCCTGGTACTCACCCTGGACTTCTCTTCCAGTCTGGTCATCATGACGATGGTACTGGCTCTCTGCTCCCAAACCATCCTCCAGAAGTCACTCAGAGTCTCAGGCAGAGGGCCCTGTGTGGCAATGTAGGCATTCTGCTTACGGTAACCGTCAATGTAGTTGGAATTGATGTAGTCGCTGCCTGGAACACCTATAGGGAGAGATAACAATTCACTAGTGGCCCACTTCTGCCACTATTTGTGCTAATTGCACGCTTCCCCTAAACATACACACATCTGTCATCATAATGAAATGTTAAAGGTCAACACATTTGTTTGACTTTTACCGTCCACAGGGGTGAGAACAACTCTCGAGTGGTCGTAAGCAATAACGTTGGCATAACGATTCTTTGGCTTGTTGACCTCCAAGTTGGAGTTCTCCCATGTGAACTGCTGGCCTGGATCAATGGACTGCAGGCGAAAGATGAGAGGACAAAGAGAAGGAGGGGAAAGAGAGAGAAATCTGTTCAGTCTTTTGAGGCACCTTGTTTGAAGCTTGATACCACAGAGTGCCGCAGGGGTAAATTTGAACTAGCATCACTTCAGCAAGAGAGGCTTTGTTTCTATAGCAACCCGACGTTTTGAACAGAGACCCGCAAGAACCAGAGCTGACTTTGCCACCAGGGGTTGTTAGAACTGATGGACTGGCAAAGCTCAAGAGTGGTAATTTGGATCCCTTTGTGGGTATATTGCAGTTCTGTTCCCTTACTAGTGATCATCTGCCCTGTAATAACAGCAAGTTCATCTGCTGAATTATCACAGGCAACCAACAGATGGCTTAGTGCTCTATGACACCATAATTCAAACATGATCACTGTAGGGGACTCCGATAATAGTAACACTGACTCAGTACGTCCATACCTGAGCTCATCGGGGCATATGACTTTGATGCTAAAGATTACGCTGAGAGGAGGGAGCGTTCAGACGCTCAGCCTGCACTAATGGATTACTGGTGTCCATGTGGACTTCGTGCCTGTGCTTGATTTTGTGCCCGCTGACAGGAGCGAAGAGGGAAGAGCAATGGCTGAGGAATGGCAGACCCAACAGGGAGAGTGTGGATTTATGGAGACAGACAGGAAGCTCTAAAGAGATAGGACAGATGAACACATCTGGAGGAAAACTCTGCATATATCACTGGCTGCTCACGTGAGGTGATTCCCTGAATGGGTAACAGACGTTCCAGACAAGGCCTTTTTAATAGAGGTCGGTTGTCTGCAGTGTACAAATGTTTGAGGGGTCATGCCATGTTACAGCCATTCAAATGTAGTATTAGAGACATTATAAGAGGAGACTGTCCACTATAAAAAAAAAACAAATGGGATAAATCATTGTTGATTTAATAAACTATTCCTGTTAATGTTACAATCATTTAATATTCATCATCAAACAGCATCTACAGTTAGATATCTATGGTGACAACAACAAATAAATAAATAAATGAATAAATAAATAACCTCTATCAAGTAATTTGTGGCTGATTGTTTTGATGGCACAAAAATTAATTGGTGTCATTGCACTTATCAGAATAATAATAATAATAATAATGACACAAGATAAAAATTCTAATTGTATCTACACACTAATGTCTATGGTGGAAACAACAAACAAACAGATAAATAAATTTACATTTACATTTAATCAGTTAGCAGACGTTTTTATCCAAAGCAGCTTACAAATGAGGGTAATAAAAGCAATCAAAACAACAAAAAAGCAACAATAAATAAGTGCTGAAACAAGCCCCGGTTAGTCTAATGCAATACACGTATCGAGGTGTGTGTGTGTGTGTTTTTTTTAATTAAATAATAAATAAAAAGAATAAAATGTAGATAGAAAAGAGATAGAATAGATAGAGCTAGTGTTAGAGGCTCAAGTTATTATTATTTTACTATAATTAAAAAGAAAACAAGTAAATAGAATAGAAAAAGAATAAAGAATGCTAGTGTTAGAGGGTTAAGGTTTTTTCTCTAATAAATAAAAAGAAAACAAGAAGAAAGAATAGAAATAGAGAGTTCTAGTGATAGAGGGTCATGTGTAGATGGAAGAGATGTGTCTTTAGACGTTTCCTGAAGATAGATAAAGACTCAGCTGCTCGGATCGAGTTGGGCAGGTCATTCCACCAGCAGTGAACAGTTAAGGTAAAAGTCAGTGAAAGTGATTTTGTGCTTCTTTGGTATGGCGCCGTTCACTTGCAGAACGCATAATAAAATACAATACATAGTCATTTGTGGCTGGTTGTTTTGATGGCACCACCATTCACTGCATTTTAGAATGTTTAGAATTGAAAATAAAGGGAAGAATTGATATATCTGCTGACACTTTCTTCCTCTAGTGTGTTTTTACATTCCAAATTCACAGCAATAACAGCACTCACAAAAAGGAAGCAGCACTTGCATATGAAAAGGTTAAGACAGAATTGGTATTAATAATAACAATGTTGATGTTCCTGTGGCTCCGATGAAGCATGATGCTAGAAACACCAAGTTTTCGTGTTTAATACCCAGGAAGCACACATACTGATAAATATATGCCTGTACCTGCAAGTCACTGTGGATGAAAACATCAGTCAAATGAATAAAATGTAAATTCTCAGCAAGAAATGAAAGATGCACGCTGCATGGAGCTGGATACTGGATTCCTCATTCTGACTTCAGAGGATTACACAAGGGGCTAGAGGTGGGCTGGCACTCTCTCCCTTTCCTTCTCAAGTCACAGGTCTCCTCGGCTCAAATGACACCGGGTCGTATCGGAGCATTGATAGACGGCAATATGCAGCGGCCAGTCAATAATGTCACAGGGTCTCTTGTTATTCAGCATTGATCTGTCTGTTCTGGACAAGGCTCTGGTTGACTCAGTGTCCATCAACCTCCACACCTTTCACTTGATTTGGGATAACATCTGCCTCCTCGGATCCTTTCAAACTTGTTTTCGATGCCTCTGTAAACTACCATAAAGCACTCTCTTCAAAACATAACTGGTTTTTAAATTTCCACATATGAAGTAATGCTCAAAAATAAACAGCAACTCAGCGCTCAATATATAAATAAACATTGAAGTATCTGACGTGCTAAGTGTTTCTCTGCCAGTTTATCGGCAAGCATCTTGGAGGAACATTTACTTTGCCGTAAGCTTTCGCACGCAAGTACAGGTAAAGTGTGAATAAGACAGCTGGAATGTTGACTGGCAGTGCTCTGCAAACAAGGGGAACAAATATGAGCTGTCACTACATGAGATGACAAGCTTGAGAGATGCGGATAATGATAGTGGTGGGAGGTGAGCGCCAGCTCCTATAAAAAGCTTCGGCTCTAGTGGGTTGACAAACATAAGCTCGTTACTGGTGAGAATCAGTGTCTGATGGGAGTGTTAATTATTGCTATTGCCACCAGTCAAGCTGAGGAGTGATCTACAGAGCACTTTAAAAGCCAAGGAAAAAAATTTTGGACACCACTTCAAATTCTGGTTCATGTTTATGCAGTGTAAATCTTTCGCGTTATATTAGTACGTACATCTGGGTGTCATACTGGTTTTCTGTAAAGATCAGCTCTATGGTGTGGTCACAGTTTTGTCAAAAGCAAGTAGCAACTGATTACAAGGCAGAGGGAACAAGAAGATGTGTATCTTTGGCAGATATAAGCATGCAAACAATGAAACTGAGCAACGGATGCATCGAGCAGAACACGAAGCCAATAAGCGTGCTGGTGTCCCACTGCCTTGCTCATGCTGGCTGGACTAGGCTACTCCCATTGGCCCAAGCGGAACCATCTGTCCCCTTGAGAGGGGGCCTTCCTTGACAGGAGGACATGACATCACGACATGCCAAGAGCAGGTTGTGAGCACCGCCTGGTACAGAGGGCTTGTGTGGTGAAAACCACAAATGCATCGGAGGGAGGAGAGATTTGTCACATATGGTTGCTGAAACAGCTCGACCCGTCCCTCAAAGTGTCACTAAACGTCTGTTGAGAGGAATGAATAAATGGAGGTCTATAAAAAGACAAAATCCTTGTCGTCTTTTATGCATTTTTCCCCCCCCCACAGACACATGTAATTACAGAAAAGAGGATTTCTTTGGTTGGAGTGAAGTTTTAATTGCAGTTTTACTATAAATACAACTGTGATTGGAAAAGAAGAGCAAAGGAACAAATAAAAGAAAAAGACGTGTGATGCTTGCAAATTGACAACTTCTTTGCTCTTAAACATCTCTAATAGGTCTCTTGCAATAGTTAAGACAAATCTATGAATACAATAGGGGTGTCCCCAACTAAGGATTTACATAGTCGAATCAGAATTTTCGAATCTTGCCGATAGTCAACTGATAGTTGAATCATAGGTTTGGGGGTGGGGCAAAATACATTACCAAGAGTCAAGCCAGACATTCGAAAGTCATAATCACTGACGTTAACACACAGGGAAAATGTGTAACAGATGCCTCGCAGATACAAATGGGGTAAATAATGTTTTATGTTTTGATTAAAAGACAGTTAACATTAAACATCAGCGAAACCCTAAGAATTCACAACATTTTTTAAAACAGTGCTCTCATTATAACGTTATGTATATGACAGTAGCTATTAATGTTCTGCATTTCTGTTGAGCTGCACGCACTGAAGCTGACCAGTAGAATGAAGCATTTGATAGCAGGTTTTTAATCAATGGGATTTATCTCATATAGAATACGCGTCGTTATTTATACAACATAACGTTAATATTACGACTTATAGGCTATCTGCACAAAATGCCCTGAATGCACATGAAAGTGTCTGTGCGGCTCTGAATGAACTCCTTTTATGGACGTGTTCTTCACGCAACAACGTGCAGAGACACGGCAACTAAACTCTAAAATTCACAGCGTTTTATTACAATAGTGTTCTCATTATAATGTTATGTATATGACAGTCCCAGTCATAGTTATTAATATTCTGCATTGTTGTTTGTACTGCTCGCGCTGCGCCCTGACGAGATAATCACCGTAGTACTACATTGAAGCGCTTTACTGCAGAGTAACTCAACCAAATACATCGTATACGAGATAAATAATATACACACAATATATATAAACCAGCAGAAATGTTTTGAAATCACTTGTACCCTACCTGATCGAAAAAGTTTTTCAACTCTCCCTGTGTCAGTTTGAGTTTTAAAGTTTTAAATCCCTGCCGCAAAGATGCTCCTCTGTCGGTCACGGATTATGGAAAGTGAAACTTAAATCTATAGGGGTGGTTGGATTTATTCACGAACGTTAAAATATTTATTTAAAGCTTCTTTCTTTTCAGATTCTTATTTACAGCATTATTTTAATAGGCTGTATATTAAATTATTATTGGGAGAATACTGGTAGTTCTATGTGAAATCAGACATTTGAGCACCCCCACATAGCCAAAATAGCATGATCATAACATCCCACGAATATCTGACTCTGAGATTGGCAGTCGAATCAGGCTCCTCCTATAGAAGCATCGAATCTTCGACTATTTGGGGTCATCCCAAGAATACATCCTCACCAAGTGTTTGTCTCACCAAAATTGACTGGGCATCTGATCTTTTAATTAAATAATTCCACATCTTTAGGGTGGCGACTGACAGTCATGTTAAATATCGCTCTCAGCAAAAGGTTTAACAGGCTTTTTTCTCAACATCAGGAAGAAGTGACAAGGCCTTTGTGTATATTGAAGATTTCTAGAGGGAGAGAGATCATGGGAAAATTAACATCTGCCTATCTGGGAGAGGTAAGCGTTAGCAGCTGTCATAACACCGGATGTGGTTGCTCCAAGTGTTGATGGCAGGAGAATCTATTAGATAACACCGAAGTGAGAAAAGTATGTGAGAAAATGGTTCAAAAGACAGACAAGACACAACAATCAAACAAAAGAGACAAAATTAAAATACCAAATAAGGCTAAAGAATGGAACACTGTTCCTGCTGAAGTTTGGCTGAGTTTCTGCAGAGAATGAACTCTTAAAGGAAAATCACTCTGGCAGCGACAAGCTTCGACAAACACTGTCACAAAAAACAACAACAACAACAACAACAAAGAACAAAAATTGTACCTTAGGGGTACAACAGCTTGTCATTTGGCCAGTACTCTCAAAAGTGCACCTTTGTGCCATTTCTTGCCCTAAAAGGTGCATATTAGTACTTCAGCAATCTTAAGGTACTACTATGAACTCTTAAGTGGTAATTATGTGTCCCTTTGAGACTACTGCCCGCAGTAACAAGCTGTTGTACCCCTAAAGGTACAAATTTGCACAATTTTTCTTTGTAGTGAAGGGACCAAATACCATTCATTTTCAATAGCTATGTTTCCATCCAAAGACGTGAATTTATCTTATACGCAAAACTGGAATATCCCATAAAACATTTACGAATAAAGCACTGTTTCCATCCAACGAGTCAAAGAGAACAAAATTGTCACTTCCTGATAAACTGGCACTAAATATCACTAAGAAAAGTAGGAGAAGCCACTGAATATAAATTTCACATATGATAAATTACTTGCGCCTCAGAGCGAGCAGACGAAACACAATAAATGCGGTCATTGCTTTCAGAGGTGGATGCCTGCTGTTTGGGAATGCAGAAGTGTAAGACAATTATACAGAAATACTTTGGCATTTCAGAACGACCAAAACAACATTTCAGATGCTGTGCAACGAGATCGGTCCGCTGGTTAGTCAAGTTATCCCATCCCATTGTGCAAAGTCACATGACTTTTTTGATGCGTATGGTGGAAGTTATTTGGTAAATGTGTTTCCATCGTTGTTTATGCACATTTTTCCTTATCGGATAAAAAGTTTATCCAACTCAATTGTGCGCAAACGTTTTTTATGTGCATTTTTAGAATTCATGCTCAACTTGGGGTTTCCATCCAGTGTTTTTTTTATTATGCAATATTCCAAAATGCGCATAAAAATAGGTGGATGGAAACATAGCTAATGAGAGTTGGTGTTTTCTTGCAACATGAGTGGAAGAGACCATAGGCAAAGCAACAGAAATGCTCGACTTTATGCAAATGAGCAGTTAAGGCAACTACAAATGAGAGTGCAGATAGTGATCTTCCACCCGATACATCTGGATATTGCAGCTCATAGATCTCCAGTGATTTAATCGGTGTCATCTGAACGCAGTTTTAACAGGGCGGTTAAAGACAGTAAACAGGGGTGCCCAATCCTGTTCTTGGAGATCAATCTTCCTACAGAACTTGGGTCCTACTCTGCTCAAACATGCCTGTCTGTAATTATACCGTGTTTCTGAAGATCTTAATTAGCTGGTTCAGATGTGTTTCATTAGAGTTGGAGCTGAACTTAGCAGAAGGGTAGATCTCCAAGAACAAGATCGTTCACCCCTGCTCTAAACTATGTAGGTAGCCAACCTTGCTCCCGAAGGTCCACCTTCATGCAGACTTCAGCTCCAACACAACTGCCTGTTATTTTTAAGAAACCTTGAACATCTTGATTAGCTGGTTTAGGTGTGTTTGAATACCATTGAAGTCAAACTTTGCATGAAAACTGCCCTCCAGGAGCATGTATATGCAAAATATTCAAGCCGCATCCGTTGAATAAGTTTAGCTGTTGCCTACCTCATACTCCTGGGAAAATCGGAGGGCATCGTTGGCCTTGAGTCGCTCAATGTGGTCTGCTAGCTCGCAGACAGATATGGGAGGATGTTCCCTCATTCCTAAAAGAGAAAATAAGACAATGAGAAGTGGTGAGCACACCCCAGAGTACCACACCTGATGCACTGTACCATTACAGCGGGGAGCGAGTCTGTCAGTTTTGAGTTGAGGAGGGCACGACATAAAGAGGTTCTTCTCGCACCTTGATGTGACATGATCCCTCTGCGAGATTTGTGCTGACATATGTTGTGCCCGCTTATGTCTATCCCCAAACAAGCTCTGGATTTCTTGTCTGGGGGGTCATCTTACTGCCAAAAAACATTTCCCTGCCACTGTCAGTGAACGTATCAAGGCTACATGCTCAGCTGGATCTGAGGAAATGTTCAGCCTGTGTGTTGTTTGATGACGAAAGGAGGGGGGTTCATAATAGAGAGGATCTGTCATTAGGATTCCAGTGGTTGAGGATGAATGAGCGGGACTGAGATGCTTAATGGGACATGGTTGGGTATGATTCCCCATTATGAGTTCATTATGCCCACAGTGAGCACAGTAATGTCTGGACGAGCCCCCTGCCAGCTACTTCATGCAACCGTTACTGCGAGACAGTGTGAAGCAGGATCTTGGGGCCACTCTCTTAATCAACCACACCGACGTGATGCCAAAAACTGGCTTGGCAGATTGCTGACACATTTTATATTTCTTTGGATTTCTTTGAATATGTGCTGCAACACATATGAGCTATATTTGTGACTTTGACACAAGAAATGTTTTACAGCACAGGTTAGTAGTAAGGACACTGTGCATAATTTCTCAACATGTACAGAATGTGACAAAGCAACATTAGACAATGACAAAAACCATGAAAATAATTTATGGCAATTAAACAATTTAACCAAAAGGAACAACTTTCTAACTGAGTATCACTGAATACTGTATTCTGAATAGTTAGTAAATAAATATCCAACTCAACTGACCTACTGTTGTTTAAGTTTGTAGCAGAAAAGTGGTACACATATTTTCTATATTCACGTGCCATCATATTTTTATAACAAAAATTGCATATGCCATTTACATATAATTACCACTGTTTTCTAGCACACAAATAAGACAAATGAGACACATAGTATTCTGTATATTTAGAGGCTAATAGCGCAATAAGCTGCACCATGAGCACATTAAGTGAATACAGCACAGGCTACATCCATGTTAAACAGCAAGTTAATTAGGCAGTGAAGAGCTACAACACAGTATGCAAAGCAGGGAAAGGCCGATTACAAGATGTCTGGAATTGAAATGAATGTCCAAGGTCATTCAAGTGAAAATGTAACCAGAAATATATGAATAAGGATCTAGAAACATAACCTTACTGCTACGTTCAAAACAATGGCAGGAAATAAAGTTAGAATACGGGCATGTGTATGCTGTACATAACACACTCCTGCTGTTAATGCAGGTACAACACAAGCTATATTCATCACATCTCAGTTAAAGTATTTTTTAATCTTGCCTTTTTACAAGGCTATTTTCATAACTAGTGTGCAATGTATCCTAATTAAATCTTATGTTCACACATAAATAATCTATTCATATGTGATACCTTGATTTTTCTTTCTCATCACACATCATGTCTATCCAGCTGTTGATAATATTAGCAAAATTGCTGGTTGTAATGGAAATGATACTGCAACTGAGGGACAGTCATAAATTATTAATTATTTTCACACAATAAAGATTAAAAAGGCTTATGTTTAATGAACCCTTTTTTAAATTCAGTTTTATAAGCGTTTAATGTAACCTTCAAATAACCAAAAGAAGAAAAAATGTTATAATAAAAAATGCCCCCAAGGCATAAAAGTACCTGTAGCTGTAGAAAAACCCTTATATTAGTTACCGTCACATAATTTGTACTCATAAACAACACAAAAACAACTCAATCCAGTGTTTCAAAAATTAATCAAATGCTGAAATGTGAAGTGCGCTTGTCGCCACTCTGCTGCCATATGAAAACCGCTGGCTTTGGCAGCGGGGATTCACGGTAAGAGAGCTGTATGGCTGTTTTGCCTGTGGTAATTATGTGCTCTTCAGGACTGAAAGGGTCTGTAATAACCTGGCTCGACTGCCACCGCTCAGCTATTAGAGGAGAGAGAGGCAGGCCTGACATTTTCTCTTAGCGTCACAGATCTGCCTCTCACTCACCTTGGGAATGGAAAGCAGGAAGGCTAATTAACAAAGAGGGGTTGAAAGAGTGCAAGAGGCCTTTGGGTGAATTGAGTCCATATAAGACACTCCAAGGAGATGAGACAGTAAATGGAGGAACTGCAACGAACAGCTGAATTCAGAGCCACGAAAATACAAATGGTAATATGAAATATTGTGCTTCATTACACTTTCCTAAATCTACTGCTTATTTAGTATACTCACACTAAACAGTCATAAAACAGTACATTTGTTTTCAAATGAAAACACCTTACACTGCTCTAAGGCCCCGTTTACACTAGTGCATTTTCGTTTTAAAATGGCGTTTTAGAATGAAAACGATCAACGTTTACACTGGCGTTTCCGCTGCGTTTCAGAAACGATCTCCGTTTACACTACACAACCGAAAACACGTGTCACATGACCATTCATGCAGGTACAACCATATATATGAATAGGTAGATTCCCTATTATTTAGATGGCGGACGTATCTGCGTGCTTGGAGCGGTTGAATGGGGAATCTACCCATATGTATCTATGGGTACAATAACGAGCATGCTGTTATTGTTTACACGGTCGTTAAGGATACGCAGAGCGAATGTGGGCAGCCACGCCATCGTTTTCAAACGTCTCCGTTTTGCTCTGTTTACACTGAAACGCAACCCTGGAGTTTTCAAACTAAAACGGGGTCTGCAGCTTTTTCAAAAGTCTCCGTTTTCGACCTTGAAAACACGGAGTAGTGTAAACGATAGGCGTATCCGTAGCAAAAGTTATGCGTTTTAAAACGAAAACGCACTAGTGTAAACGGGGCCTAAAACGTCATTTTAAAAATAAAAAAGAAATAGCTATATTACAATAAAATAAAATAAATAATAAACAACCAACCACATAACAGCATTTCTGTAGAGCAGCTTATATGTGGCTTTCAGATTTTATATGTGTTTTTATGGCTGTTGTGGGTGGGCCGTGAAGATTGGAAGATACGTACGGCAGTAATTAATCATTCTGATTACAAAGACACGCTGTCACTTCAGTCGCTGTGTGCCTGCATGTGTGCATACACATCCTGTTTATGCTAAATGACACATTCGTTGGCATATGCTGATGCGTGTTTGTGTACAGAAAAAATAATATCAGGGTTACTGAACAAGATACAGATGATATAGTACAATGGACTATGTGCATGCATTGTGTATGTAAGGAAGAGGCTGAATTTGTCTTTGTGCATTGTGCATATGGTGATAAGCTCAAATATCACACACTGAGTCAGAGGAAAAGTGTACGTGTGCACATGGTGGAAAACACATGGGGCTCTGGCAGATTGGTAGTGTATGTCTACAGTGCATATGGTGTATGGTGTGTTACCTGGTGTCTGGTAGTTGAGTCTCCTCATTTCTACAGGATCAGACGAGTTGGCAAGAAGACAATCCTTCACACCACTAGAGTGATCATCTTTCGGTAGGGGGGATGCCCTCTTCCTGTAAGAGCAAAATGGAGTCAGCATGAGTGCTTCTGTTGACACATTCAGACCACGTCAGTCCCACCAACAGAGGATGGCCAACAGATATGAAACGGACAACAAAAAATTAACAAATACAAATACTAAATGAAATACTTTTGAGGGATGGGACAGTGAAATGTAGACAGCATCTCCATATTAACATCTATTAAACACCTATGTGTCCTTTATTGATGACTGAACACATGATTTATGAGAGAGAATCTGATTGGACAAAACATTTAGTCCATTATATTATATAATACAATTAAAAAGTTTGAGGTTTTTTAAAGAAATTCATATTTTTATTTATCAAGGATGCATTAGACTGATTAAAAATAACAGTAATTCACATTGTTACAAAAGACTTTCTTTTTAACCTAAAATCCAGAAAAAAACACACCACTGTTTCCACAAAAATATTAAGCAGCACAACTGTTTTCAACATTGATAAGAAGAAGAAATCTTTCCTGAGTACTAGATCAGCATATTAAGAATGATTTCTGTAGGATCATGTGGCAATGAAGACTGGAGTAATGGCTGCTGAAAATTTTACTTTGCCATTACAGGAATAAATTAAAATATATTAAAATAGGCTATAACCGTTGTTTTTAATTATAATAATATTTCACAAAATTACTGTTTTACTGTATTTTTGAAAAAATCTTACTAACCCCAAACTTGGGAATGGTACTATTACACTAAATTATTATTATTATTATCTTAAAACAATATAATATAATATATATTTTGGTTAGCTCGTCTGGAAAGGAATTATATATAGGTTGTTTCTGTCAGCTTTCAGGAGAATACTCAAGCCTACAGACAACCTCAAAACTAATAGAGGTCGACTACAAGCCACAAAACTCCAAATTTGTTTTCATGGGGTCTTTAAGACAACAAATGAATCAGTCTAAAAAACATGAGCTTCATTTCCTGTTAAAGCCTCACTGCTTTTAGAGCACATTAGGAATTCCCTTTATTGATACGAAGGGGTCAAAGTGATCCGAAATAAAAGCCAAATAGCGTGTTTGTTCAGCGCTTCACTCGATTCTGTGAGCAAGCTCACTAAATATTCAGGGTGCAACGCTCCTTGTTTGTGGGGAAAACAAGGTGACTAGGTAATTAGCACATCAGCTGGATGGCACAACACCGGTAATTACGCCACTGTAGCACCTGCACTCCCGAGTGCGCTCTTCCAGCAGGTAAA
>JAFVLL020017559.1:39828-55456 GCA_021397915.2 Tor tambroides | reverse complement strand
ATATATATATATATATATATATATATATATATAAAAGGAATGGGATAAATCATGGTTGATTTAATAAACTATTGTTGTTAATGTTGCAAACATCAAACTGCATCTACAGTTGAATATCTATGGTGAAAAATAAATACATACATAAACAAATAACCTTTATCAAGTAATTTGTGGCTGATTGTTTTGATGGCACAACAATCCATTGTTGTCATGCACTTATCAGAATAATGATATAAAACTTGGATAAAAATTCTAATTGTATCTACACACTAATGTCTACCGCGGCAACAACAACAAACAGATAAATAAATTTACATTTTCATTTAATCATTTAGCAGACAGATTTATCCAAAGCGACTTAGAAATTAGGGTAATAGAAGCAATCAAAACAACAAAAGACCAACAATATATAAGTGCTGGGACAATTCCCGGTTACTCTAACGCAATACACATAGTGAGCTGTTTTCTTTTAAAATAATAAATAAAAAGAATAAAAAGTAGATAGAAAAGAGATAGAATAGATAGATCTAGTGTTAGAGGGTCATGTTATTATTATTTTATAATAATTAAAAAGAAAAGAAGTAGATAGAATAGAAAAATAATAGAGAATGCTACTGTTCTCTTGCAGAATGCAAGCTTCTGGAGGGCACATAATAAAATACGATAAATAAAATACATAAATTTAATAAATTTAAATATAAAATAAATGACCTTTATCAAGTATTTTGTGGCTGGTTCTTTTGAAGGCACAATCATTCACTGCATTTTAGGATGTTTAGAATTTAAAATAAAGGGAACAACTGACTTATCTGCTCACACTTTCTTCCTCTATTGTTTTTACATTCCAAATTCACAGCTATAACAGAACTCACAAAAGGGAAGCAGAAAATGTACAACTTGCATATAAAAAGGTTGAGACAGAATTGGTATTAATAATAATATAAAGTTGATGTTATTGTGGCTCCAATGATGCTAGAAACACCAAGAAGTCATGTGTTTAATACCCAGGGAGCATACATACTGATAAATATATGCCTATACCTGTAAGTCACTGTGGATGAAAGTATCAGTCGAATGAATAAAATGTAAATTTTCAGCAAGAAATTAAAGATGCACTCTGCATGGAGCCGGATACTGGATACCTCATTCTGACTTCAGAGGATTACTCAAGGGGCTAGAGGTGGGGTGGCACTCTCTCCCTTTCCTTCTCAAGTCACAGGTCTCCTCGGCTCAAATGACACCGGGTCGTATTGGAGCATTGATCGATGGCAATATGCAGCAGCTTGCTCGGCCAGTCAATAATGTCACGGGGTCTCTTGTTATTCAACATCGATCGGCCTGTTCTGGACAAGGCTTTGGTTGACTCAGTGTTCATCAACCTCCACATCTTTCACTTGTTTTGGGATAACATCAGCCTCCTCGGATCCTTTCAAACTTAAGTGCTTGTTTTCGATGCCTTCTTAAGAGCCTTAAACTGCCATAAAACACTCTTCAAAACATAACTGGTTTTTAAATTTCCACATATGAAGTAATACCCAAAAGTAAACAGCAACTTAGCGCTCAATAGAAATAAACTGCCACATCTGACATGCTAAGTGTTTCTCTGCCAGTTTATCGCCAAGCATCTTGGAGGAACATTTACTTTGCCGTAAGCTTTCGCACGCAAGTACAGGTAATGTGCGAATAAGACAGCTGGAATGCTGACTGGCAGTGCTCGGCAAACAAGGGGAACAAATATGAGCTGTCACTACATGAGATGACAAGCTTGAGAGATGCGGATAATGATAGCGGTGGGAGGTGAGCACAGGCTCCTATAAAAAGCTTCACCTCTAGTGGGTTGACAAACATAAGCTCGTTACTGGTGAGAATCAGTGTCTGTTGGGAGTGTTAGCTATTGCTGTTGCCACCAGTCAAGTTGAGGAGTGATCTACAGAGCACTTTAAAAGCTAAGGAACATTTTTTGGACAACACTCAATTCAAATTCTGGTTCATGTTTTTATACAGTGTAAATCTTTCAAAAATAACTGACTGTTGAGTTATATTAGTACGAATATCTGGGTGTCATACTGGTTTTCTGTAGAGGGAAGGGCAGAGGGAAGTTGAGTATCTTTGGCAGAAATAAGCATGCAAAACAATGAAACGGAGCAACGGATGCATCAAGCAGAGCACGGAGCCAATAAACGTGCTGGTGCCCCACTGCCTTGCTCATGCTGGCTGGACTAGGCTGCTCCCATTGGCCCAAGCGGAACCATCTGTCCCCTTGAGAGGGGGCCTTCCTTGACAGGAGGACATGACATCACGACATGCCAAGAGCAAGTTGTGAGCACCGGCTGGCTACGGAGGTAAAAACCACAAACGCATCGGAGGGAGGAGAGATTTGTCACATATGGTTGCTGAAACAGCTCGACCCATCTCTCAAAGTGTCACTAAACGTCTGTAGAGAGGAATGAATAAAAGGAGATCTATAAAAAGACAAAATCCTCCGTCGTGTTTTATGTATTTTTTTTCCACAGACACGTGTAATTACAGAAAAGAGGGTTTCGTTGGTTGGAGTGAAGATTTAATTGCAGTTTTACTATAAATACAACTGTGATTAGAAAAAAGAGAACGAAGTGATACAAGAAGAGCAAAGGAATAATGAAAGAAAGAGACATGTGTGATGCTTGCAAATCGACAACTTCTTTGCTCGTCAACATCTCTAATGGGTCTCTTGCAATAGTTAAGACAAATCTACGAATACATCCCCACCAAGTGTTTGTCAAAACTGACTGGGCCAACAGCGTCTGATCTTTTAATTAAATAAATCCACACCTTTAGGGTGACGACTGACAGTCATGTTAAATATCGCTCTCAGGTTTAACAGGCTTTTTTCTCAACATCAGGAAGAAGTGACAAGGCCTTTGTGTATATTGAAGATTTCTAGAGAGAGAAATCATGGGAAAATTAACATCTGCCTATCTGGGAAAGGTAAGCGTGAGCAGCTGTCATAACACCGGATGTGGGTGCTCTGAGTGTGAATCTATTAGACAACATCAAACTGAAAAAATTATGTGAGAAAATGGTTCAAAAGACAGACAAGACACAACAATCAAACAAAAGAAACAAAATTAAAATACCAAATAAGGCCAAAGAATGGACCCCCCTACAGTTTTGTTGAGTTTCTGCAGAGAATGAACTCTTAAAGGAAAATCACTCTGGTAGCGACAACTTCGACAAACACTGTCAAAAAATTAACAAAAATTGTACCTTTGGGGTACAACAGCTTGTCACTGGGGCAGTACTCTCAAAAACCTTTCTGCCATTTCTAGCCCTAAAAGGTGCATATTAGTACTTCAGCAGTCTTAAGGTACTACTATGAACCCTTAAGCAGTAATTAAGTACAAATGTGTCCTTCTGAGAGTACCGCCTGCAGTAACAACCTGTTGTACCCCTAAAGGTACAAATTTGCACAATTTTTCTTTGCGGCGAAGTGACAAAATACCATTCATTTTCAATGAGAGTTGGCAATTTCTGGAAACATGAGTGAAAAGCTCAACTTTATGCAAATGAGCAGTTATGGCAACTACAAATGAGAGTGCAGATAGTGTCCTTCCACCTGATATATCTGGATATTGTAGCTCAAAGATCTCATAGTGATTTAATCTGCGTCAGCTGAACATAGCTTTAGCAGGGCAGATAAAAACAGTAAACCAGGGGTGCCCAATCCTGTTCTTGGAGATCTACCTTCCTGCAGAGTTCAGGTCCAACTCTGCTCTGTTTCTGAAGATCTTCATTAGCTGGTTCAGATGTGTTTCTTTAGAGTTGGATCTGGACTAAGCAGAAGGGTAGATCTCCAGAAACAGTACTGGGCACCCTGTAGCCCACCTTGCTCCTGAAGGACCACCTTCATGCAGACTTCAGTTCCAACCCTGCTCCAACACAACTGCCTGTTATTTTCAAGTAACCCTGAAGATCTTGATTATGTGAATGTCACGGAAGCTTAACTTCTGGTCCTCCAGAAGCAGGATTAGCAACCCCTGTCCTAGAGAATGTGTAACTGTAATTAATCCAGCTGCACCAGTTGAATAAGTTTAGCTATTGTCCTACCTCATACTCCTGGGAAAATCGGAGGGCATCGTTGGCCTTGAGTCGCTCAATGTGGTCTGCAAGCTCGCAGACAGAAATGGGAGGATGTTCCCTCATTCCTAAAAGAGAAAATAAGACAACGAGAAGTGGTGAGCACATCACACCTGATGCATTGTACCATTACAACAGGGAGCGAGTCTGTCAGTTTTGAGTTGAGGAGGGCACGACATAAAGAGGTTCTTCTTGCACCTTGATGTGACATGATCCCTCTGCGAGATTTGTGCTGACATATGTTGTGCCCACTTACGTCTATCCCCCAAACAAGCTCTGGATTTCTTGTCTGGGGGGCTATCTTAGTGCCAAAAAAACATTTCCCTGCCACTGTCAGCGCCTGTGAACGTATCAAGGCTACATGCTCAGCTGGAACTGAGGAAATGTTCAGCCTGTGTGTTGTTTGATGAGGAAAGGAGGGGGTTTGTAATAGAGATGATCTGTCATTAGGATTCCAGTGGTCGAGGATGAATGAGCAGGACTGAGATGCTTAATGGGACATGGTTGGGTATGATTCCCCATTATGAGTTCATTATGCCCACAGTGAGCACAGTAATGTCTGGACGAGCCCCCTGCCAGCTACTTCATGCAACCGTTACTGCGAGACAGTGGGCGGCAGGATCATGGGGCCACTCTCTTAATCAGCCACACCGACGTGATGCCAAAAACTGGTCTGGTCTAGACTGCTGACACATTTTACATTTCTTTGGTGGAATATGCGATGCAATACTTATGAGCTATATTTGTGACTTTTCACACATTTTATCTGAAGTGAAAAGTCAGAAGAAAAGTTTTACAGCACAGGTAAGGATACTGTGCATGTAAATGCTCAAGAGTGCATGTTAATTTAAAGTGCCAGTGGTGAAAATTGTGAAGTAGATGAATGAACACATCCAGTCACCTTGTGGGACCCCATATGTACAGTATGTGATAAAGCAACAATAGACAAGGACAAAAACCATTAAAATAATTTATGGCTATTAAACAATTTAACCATAAGGAACAACTTTCTAACTTAGTATCACTGAATACTGTAACCTGAGCCATTAGTAAATAAATATCCTACTCATTTGACATACTGTTGTTTTAGTTTGCAGCAGAAACATAGTACACGTATTTCATATATTCAGACACATGCCATCATATTTTATATAACAAAAATAGCATTTGCCATTTACATATAATTACCACTGTTTTCTAGCACACAAATAAGACAAATGAGACGCATAGTACTCTGCATATTTAGAGGCTAATAGCACAATAAGCTGCACCATGAGCACATTACGTGAATACGGCACAGGCTACATCCATGTTAAACAGCAAGTTAATTAGGCAGCGAAGAGCTACAACCCAGCATGCAAAGCAGGGAAAGGCAGATTACATGATGTCTGGAATTGAAATGAACATCCAAGGTCATTCAAGTGAAAATGTAACCAGAAACGTATGGTTAAGGGTCTGGAAACATAACCTTACTGCTACATTCAAGACAATGGCAGGAAATAAAGTTAGAATACAGGGCATGTGTGTGCTGTACATAACACATTCTTGCAATTAATGCAGGTACGTACAACACAAGCTATTCCTGCCTCAGATATGGGTGTTTAATTAAGTGTTTATGCATTGCAAGAGAATTCTGTCATTTTCCTTTTCTTTTTTTCCTGAAACATGATAAACAGGATATCATTCACCGCAATATAATTTTCATCACATCTCAGTTAAAAGTTTTTTTTTTTTTAAATCTCGCCTTTTCTTGCACTTTTAGAAGGCTATTTTTTTTCCAACTGTTGATAAAATTAGCAAAACTGCTGGTTGTAATAAAAATGAAACTGCAACTAAGGGACAGTCATAAATTATGAATTATTATCACACAATAAAGATTAAAATGTCTTATGTTTAGTTAACCCCTTTTTTAAATTCAGTTTTATAAGTGCAATAATTATTAACATTTTTATGCTGGATTTTCATATTTTAATCTTGACTTAAGACATTAAAAAAAATGGCAAAATAAAGGAAGGCATAAAAAAAAAGTTTACAAGACCAATAACCAAAAGAAGAAAAATGTTATAATAAAAAATACCCCCAAGGCACAAAAGTCCCTGTAGCTGAAGAAAAAACCCTATATTAATATACCGTCACATAATTTGTACTCATAAACAACACAAAAACAACTCAATCCAGTGTTTCAAAAATTAATCAAACGCTGAAATGTGAAGTGTGCTTGTCGCCACTCTGCTGCCATATGAAAACCGCTGGCTGTGGCAGCGGGGATTCACGGTAAGAGAGCTGTATGGCTGTTTTGCCTGTGGTAATTATGTGATCTTCAGGACTGAAAGGGTCTGTAATAACCTGGCTCGACTGCCACCGCTCAGCTATTAGAGGAGAGAGAGGTAGGCCTGACATTTTCTCTTAGCGTCACAGATCTGCCTCTCACTCACCTTGGGAATGGAAAGCAGGAAGGCTAATTAACAAAGAGGGGTTGAAAGAGTGCAAGAGGCCTTTGGGTGAATTGAGTCCATATAAGACGCTCCAAGGAGATGAGACAGTAAATGGAGGAACTGCAACGAACAGCTGAATTCAGAGCAACCAATACTATTACAAATAGTAATAAGAAATATTGTGCTTCATTACACTTTCCTACAGCTACTGCTTATTTAGTATACTCACACTAAACAGTCATAAAACAGTACATTTGTTTTCAAATGAAAACACCTTACACTGTTCTAAAACTTCATTTTAAAAATGAAATAGCTATATTACAATAAAATATATTTATTTAAAATAAAATAAAATAAAAATAAATAATAACCAACCAACCACATAACAGCATTTCTGTAGAGCAGTTTATATCTGGCTTTCAGATTCAGTGTTATGACTGAAAGTGCCTCCTCTCTCATGTGCTCTGTTTTTACGGCCGTTGTGGGTGGGCTGTGAAGATCGGAAGATACGTACGGCAGTAATAGATCATTCTGATTACAAAGACGCGCTGTCACTTCAGTCGCTGTGTGCCTGCATGTGCGCATACACATCCTGTTTATGCTAAATGACACATTCGGTGGCACATGCTGACGCCTGTTTGTGTACAGAAAAAATAATATCAGTGTTACCGAACAAGATACTGATGATATAGTACGATGGATGACGTGCATGCATTGTGTATGTAAGGAAGAGGCTGAATTTGTCTTTGTGCATTGTGCATATGGTGATAAGCTCAAATATCTCACACACACACACTGAGTCACAGGAAATGTGTATGTGTGCATATGGTGGAGAACACATGGGGCTCTGGCAGATTGCTAGTGTGTGGCTACAGTACATATGGTGTATGATGTGTTACCTGGTGTCTGGTAGTTGAGCCTCCTCATTTCTACAGGATCAGACGAGTTGGCCAGAAGACAATCCTTCACACCACTAGAGTGATCATCTTTCGGTAGGGGGGACGCCCTCTTCCTGTAAGAGCAAAATTGAGTCAGCATGAGTGCTTCTGTTGACACATTCAAACCACGTTAGACCCACCAACAGAGAAGGCCAACAGATTCGAAAGATTTGAAACGGACAACAAAAAATTAACAAAGATAAATGAAAGAGTTTTGAGGGATGGGACAGTGAAATGTGGACAGAGCATCTCCATAACCAATTAACATCTATTAAACACCTATGTGTCCTGTGTTGGAGACTCAATACATGAATTACGAGAGAGAATTTGATTGGACAAAACATGTAGTCCATTATATTATATAATACAATTCAAAAGTCTGGGGTCAATCTCTCTCTCTCTTTTTTTTTTTTAAAGAAATTAATCATTTTAGTCACCAAGGATGCATTAGACTGATTAAAAGTAACAGTAATTCACATTGTTCCAAAGATTCTTTCTTCCAGAAATCCAAACACCACAGTTTCCACAAAAATATTAAGCAGCACAACTGTTTTCAACATTGATGATAATAATAAACCTTTCTTGAGCACTAGATCAGCATATTAGAATGATTTCTGAAGGATCATGTGAAGACTGAAGACTGGAGTAATGGCTGATGAAAATTTAGCTTTGCCATCACATGAATAAATTAAAAACTATTAAAATAGAGAACAGTTGTTATGAATTACAATATTTCACAAAATTACCATTTTACTGTATTATTGAAAAAATCTTACTAACTCCAAACTTTGGAATGGTTACACTAAAATATTATATTATCTTACAATAATATAATATAATATAATGTAATGTAAATGTAAAATAATATTTTGGTTGGTTCTTCTGGAAAGGAATTTTTAAATGCACATATTTATTATATCACATATTTATTATATCTGTATACATGCATATATACACATACTCAAGTCTACTGACGACCTCAAAACTAATAGAGGTCGACTACAAGCAACAGAACTCCAAATTTGTTTTCATGGGGTCTTAAAGACAACAAATTAATCAGTCTAAAAAGCACGAGCTTCATTTCCTGTTAAAGCCTCACTGCTTTTAGAGCACATTAGGAATTCCCTTTGGTTTACGAAGGGGTCAAAGTGATCCGAAATAAAAGCCAAATAGTGTGTTTGTTCAGCGTTCACTCGATTCTGTTAGCAAGCTCACTAAATATTCAGGGTGCAGCGCTCCTTGTTTGTGGGGAAAACAAGGCGACTAGGTAATTAGCACATCAGCTGGATGGCACAACACCGGTAATTACGCCACTGTAGCACCTGCACTCCCGAGTGCGCTCTTCCAGCAGGTAAAGCTGTCGTGCGCACACACACACACACAGACACAGAACATCTGTCAGTGGAAGCCCATCCTCAGACACACGGACACAAATCCCTAACGAAAATGGGAGAGCCAACTGCACGGGAAATTTCACATCTCACTGCACTCAATTTGTAAGGTTCTGAGCACAGTTTTCTAGCTTTCATAAAGCCCAAAGAGCTCAAATGAGGCTGACACCAGCGAGGCGGGCCGCACCGAAGGGTTTACAGCATATGCCGTTTAACAGAGCTGGCCGTACCGCTTCGCTAATCACTAGAGCGCTGGACACGTAGCCCCTCGCCGCTATTGTAAGTACAGTAAGTCTCAGCACGCTTCAATTATTCAGTTTGGAGTTAATACATATACACCAGAGGCTAAAAGGATCCATTTGTACCGGGTTCAGAATAAAACGCAGTGATAAAAATAACAGAAAATGGGCATTTTGCTCTGTGAGAGAGAGAGTGTGTGTGTGTGCATGAGAGAGGTATTTCATACATTAGCCAGTAAGAAGGAACGGGAAAAAATGAAACAGAACAGTTCGGTGGAGGGAAATGTCAGCTTTGAAGACGAGAACATTTCTATTTCAGCAGTCGGCGGGCTGGCATTTCCTTTACAATGGGCCATTCAGGGCTCAGGTGAGACAGCAGAAAGGCTGACTGCACACACTCAGTCTGAGTGACCTTCAGGAGGAGGTGAAGGATCAACACGAACAGAATCAACACAGCACGGCAAAAAAAACCAAACATCTCCAAAAATAAAACATCACGATCACAACAGCAAGCATGCACCACTGTAATGACGTAAACCCAAAGGACTGGAGCTTTTCAAGGACAGCAGGGTGTGAGGGTGAACTTAGTGTCAATCTCTATTCAGAAAGGCAATTTCAGCCAACACCTTGTTTTGGATGAACCGAACAGATAGTCATTCAAAACAACATGCTAATGAACAGTAACGTGTGCGGCCACACCTGCAGACCCTGCAGCCTGTGAAGAGTGAGACAGATGACACTTCTGAAATGAAAACTGTGACAGAAAGACACCTGGCCATGATCTGAAGGTACCTACCTCTCCTGTTTGCTGCATTTGTACGGAGCGGAGGAAGGAAGAGACACGTGATTAGTGGCTGTCAGACACCCAGAGACCCAAGTGAGTTGTGCGGCTAACCTTACGTTTCAAAAATGTCTTGCAGAAATCTGACTTTGCGTTTGAAGATGGTAAATTAAAAAGAGGAAATGAATGGGTACTAATATAAAATGACTGACTGATACAACCCTAGCCTTTGCTTCAGCTAATGAATATTAAGTAGGTGATTCAACATCTTTTCTACCCACATTCAGGGACATAGTAAAAAAAAGTGCTCAGTTTACGTAACATTACGACAGTTTTAATTTACATGTACGAACTAGGGCTGCACGATTTTGGAAAAAACTCACATTGCGATATTTTGTCTTTCTGCGATATACATTGCGATATGAACAAAAAAAAAAAAAAATTCACCAGATGACTTGAATAGCTCTATTTGGAATTAAATAATCGATGATTGGGTGATTTTATAGGGGAGTAAATCAGCATTGACAATAAACAAATTACAAACATAGATAAATATAATTGAACAAAGATACAAATGAAATAAACAGTGCTTTATATTTTTCACGTAAGTCTAACAGTATTCAGGTACACAAATTTAATAATCAAATGTAAAATAACACTGCATAGTCTTCACTGTATAAACTAAATCTAATAAATCTGTTACAAAAGTGATTTTTCTCTACGTGTTTTGTTGTTTGATTAACATTCATGACACAGAAAGCAACAGGATTATTAAACTGCTGTGAACCAATATACTATCCATTTACTTTCTCAATTGTTTACCTTCACCAATACTAATGCATTTAAGCAAAAAAAAAAAAAAAAAAAGATTCTTTGTCAAAAAGGCTAATACATCTCATTTGTGATCAGATTTTGAAAAAGCTATTGGTTATTTGTGCAGCATTACAGCATCCAGTGGTAGGAACACCAGTAACACTTTAATATAGGGACCAATTCTCACTATTAACTAGTTGCTTATTAGCATGCCTATTATTAACATATTGGCTGTTTATTAGTACTTATAAAGCAACTTATTCTGCATCATGACCATATTCTACATCCCTAATCCTACCCAATACCTAAACCTAACAACTACCTTACTAACTATTATTAAGCAGCAAATTAGGAGTTTACTGAAGCAAAAGTCATAGTTAATGGTTTGTTAATAGTGAGAATTGGACCTTAAAATAAAGTGCGACCGGAATGCCTGTTAGCAACAAACAATACAATACAGCTACTTGTGACCTCCAGTGACAACATGACTGTCAGTGTGAACAGGAGAGAGAAAATTAAGGCCAGCAGTGAAAGGCCAGTTATCAGTTCTGCAGGCGTACAATAGCAGAGCTACTCGCTGGACTATCTGGCTCGCAGCGGTGGGCAGTGGAAGATGACAGCTTTTAGAATAGCATCAGCAGGGTGTGGCAGCACAGCCACATAACCGCTCGCCTGCCGAGACCGAAAGCTGACGCTGCCGTTTCGCTGCTGCATCTTCGCTTGGAAACGGCCTCAATTTGAGTCACTGCAAAGCTAAAAGAGTCCTGTAACATCAGGGGGGCTGAAATGGTGGATTTGTGTTGAACACTGAGAAAATCAGAGCAAAACAAATGCAAGGTTTGCTCTGAAGTAAGGGATTTTACAAAGACGGGCTGGAGGGAGTATTAGTCAGTACTGTATCAGCGTTGTGAATGGGACCACCGGGTCACGCCGCAAGCTACATGTCTGCCTTATTCGGCTGAGTCAAGATGTCATTATGAATAATGTCCTCCTTTTGTTCTCTCTGTGGAAAAGCTAGCTAAAATTAGCCACATCTTGTTCCGTGTACAAAGCAGCCCTGAATTCAGAGTCACGCCGACGATGATGTGTAGGGGGGTATTTCATCTAAAACGAGACCTTCAAAGAGGCTAATATTTGTATTACCATCACATCTAGTAAACTCTGACAGAGATGCTCTCAGGAAAAAAAAAGGTGGGCACACTTCACACCCCAATCAACAAAACAGAAAACTAGGGCTGTCAATTAATAGAACATAGACATAATTACATGAAATTCTGATTAATTAATCACTACTAATTGAGAAACTCCCCAAATGAACAATTCAAAAGACATTCAAACACTAATTAAAGTACCATACTATAAGAAGGAATGAGACATATTTCATTAAGTCATATTTACTGTTGTTTAGCAAACTTTTGTGTGTGAAATCCAGTCACTGCAATAGGAATTTTACGTGAGGGCAAAAAAGCTCCCCCCATAGATTTCGCAACAGGTTCAAGGTAATTTGCAGCATTGACCGAAAGAAAGCTGCTTCGCTTAAAAGTGGCATATGAGCTGTGTTTCATATGTCCCTATACTACTGAAAACGAATACATCTTTTGCAATGGCAACTCTGTTGAATGGTAAGGCTACAGTGCACCTGTAATGATTACTGCTGCTGGCAGGAAGGAGTGATGGGAAAACTCTTGCTCACCTCTTGAAGAGCAGGATGGCAATGACTATGATGACAATGAGCACTACTGCAAGAACGGGGCCCATAACCCAAAGCATCTCAGGCTGTTCCACACTGGGCTGCATAACGTGTTTATCCTGCACGATGATGGGGTCCGAGTATGGGCTGGCCGAGAAGGTCCGCTACAGAGAGAGAGAGTCTGAGTTAGTCTAAAGAGAATCTAACAAGTTAAACAATAATTATGGCTGAAGAAAAGCCAATGGGAACTTGTGTATAAATAACCCTTATTTCTATATCCTTTGCAGAAGGCAGCATTGTTTTAATCAAAAATACAGTAAAAACAGTAATATTGTGAAATCTTATTACAATAACCATTTCTTTTTTTAATATAATTTATAAAGTTATCATTAAAAAAAATACTGACCCAAACATTTAAACAATTGTGTATATTATATTAATTATATTATGATGTTTTCAGTTCTGGAAATCACAATTTTAAGATTCCCCCTATTTCAGGTTTTCCGGGAACACTAAAATTAAAATTAAAATTCAAGACGGCACATAGCACACCCTCACATCTGTCTCCATTTCAGGCTAGGTTTCCCTTAACAAGGTTCCTCTTAACCCTTACCATACACACATTCACCTTTGATTAGCATAAGTCACATCTCTGAGTACATGTGATCATGTAGAGGAAGATGCACACCAAAAAAAGAGGAATTTGTGTGAGAAGAACATAGAGGGAGAGGACCTCTGCGCGTTCTCTCTCTCTCTCTCTTTCGCTGTGGCTTTGATAAATGGAAGCTGAGGAGAGGAATCATATCCTCTTCATTAGTGCTCAAACCATGGTGATAGTGAGCTGGCTGGAGGGAGGGAGGGAGGGAGTGACAGGAAGAAAAAAGAGCCAGTGTGAAGGGACATAAATGAGACATCTCCCCGCTGCGCCCTCTTCCATGCACACGCCATGGGACAGGTTCGAATTTTGCCCCACAAACCGCCTGTGCAAAAAAAAAAAAAAAAACAAGGAAAAAGAATAAAGGAAAGAAAGGAAGGTGAGGAAAGATGGGCCTGTCACTATCGCTATCTTTGTCTGCATTGGGAGAGGCCATCCACATGGACACTATTTCCCTGAGGGCCAAACCCCTTCGCCTTCCTCTCTTTCTCTATCTCTCTTCCTCTCGGTTCATCCCGTCACACAGAGCGGGGAGCCATAATCCGGCTCACTTGCTCAGCTCAGCTTGACACGTCTAAGAGCGCACAGATATTAATTGAAGAGATAAGCAGGATATTAGCTGGAGAAGAGTCATGAAGTCATGAAGACATTGCGTTATCGCCACTGCTCATATGACAATCTCACTGTTAACGTGGTGCTTTATGTGAGCGTGTGTGGTTATGTGTGTGTGATGTACTGGAAATATACATTTCACTGCATAATTGTGGCTTTTCTTTATCAACCGTGCTGGAAAAAAACAGGTTACCAGCTCAAGCTAGGTTTTGGAATTGTTTTTGCAGGTTAAAAGGTGGCTACCAACTTTAACCGACTTGATTTACCAGGTTTATTAGGTTTGTCAACTACCAGTCCAGTTGATCAACCCAGCTAAACCATGTAAAACAAGCACCGCCTTTTGTATACAGTCATGTAGGGCAGGATTTTGGACCAATGAGAGTTCTCTGTGGGCGGGGCTACACAAAGACAATTCAAAAACAGAAATCAAGTAACCAACAGAATGTCTTATTATTAGCTGATTGTCATGGTCAGTTAGGGCAACAATTTAGATGATTATGGAAGAAATTGGCTGGTTAGGAGACTATGTTAAGCTGGTTTTACTAGGGTAAAGAAGATCATTTTCACCCTATCAGGGCAAATCTAAATCTAAATCTAAAACAAATGCAATTTCTAAATAAACTACAAACAATTATTTTTCTCTCTTTTTGGTCATATTCTTCTGCTCTAGCTTCTAACACTGGTTTAATCTCAAAGTTCTGCACTGCAGTGCTGTGAATATTGTTGGTTCGCTTATGATAAATTGCTGGTGATTTTCCTCATTTGCGAGTTGCTTTGGATAAAAGCTTGTGTTGAATGATGAAATATAAATGTTAAATGTACAATTAGCCACATTACTGTATTACATTAATGAGAATGACATTTTTTGCATTACAGTAATGAGAATTTGAACATAAATGCCAATTTTAATGGTCCTAAAATAGGCCTCTTTTTGTGTAATAAAACATGAGTTGGTCGTATCTTTGTGAGATTCACCCATCAAAGGGATTCAAAAATCTTGTTTTTATTCATTTTCAATGCATGTTCTACTGATGTTTTAGAGGTGAATGAAACGACAGCACTCTGCTTCCTCTGGCGCTTTAACACAATTTGAGTACGATGTGTTAAAGGCAGTTAACGTCACTAATGTGTTTCGTATTTCCTACAGACAAGGAGAAAAAACACACAAGAAAACTGAATACTAACTAACGCAAAATCCATTGAGCGGATAAGGATGGGCGTGCGTCCTCAGGCAGAAGAGGAACGGTTAACGACATCATCTCAGCGCTGGGGTCTCAGTGCGGGCATTCTGCTAATGTAAACACTTTATCTGGCAGAAACAGCTCGGCCGCCACAGGCCCTCCTTCCTAACTCCACCAGCCAGCTGACGCTCTCTCTTTCTCCCTTCCTCTTGGTTCTGTTTTTTCCTTATGCTTCTTTCTTAAAAAGTTCACTGTTTTCTAATGCGCCTTTTCCTCTCAACATCTCTTCTTTTTTTTTTTTAACCTGTCAAAGTGCTGTCTCTTTCTCCTGTTTAACACAACATCTTAAGCTTGCTTGTCCACACTTGTTTAAACAGATTCTGTTTACACATTCGATCTATCATCCGATTTCACACTCCTCTGGGCTTGTGTATGTGCCACGAGTGATGCTTGTACAAAGCTAATATTCAGTGCTGAAGAAGAGCAGAAGATGACTCAAGCTTCAGAATGAGAAGCCTATTATCACCTCCTTATGCTAAATGAATAAATAAAAAAATAAAAAAATCAAGCAAGTTCAGTTTCACAAGCTGATGCTGGATAAACATTATGGATACTTACTGGATACTTATGTTTTCATTTTAAATAATACTTAGTATTACAAATACTAAATATTGTTTAAAATGAAAACAAGTATTATTTCTTTAAATATATGAACTTATATATATATATATATATATATATATACACACTGCTCAAAAAAATTAAAGGAACACTTTG
>JAFVLL020017559.1:0-39730 GCA_021397915.2 Tor tambroides | reverse complement strand
GAAAGTTACAGGCAGGTGTGTTTGATTAGGGTTGGAGCTAAACGCTGCAGGACACCGGCCCTCCAGGACCGAAATTGCCTATCCCTGCTATATAGCATATAACTATTTTAACTAGTGCTGTCAAACGATTAATTGCAAATATTCACATCCAAAATAAAAGTTTTTGTTTACATAATATATGAGTGTGTACTGTGTATATTTATTATGTATATATAAATACAAAAAAGTGCATGTATATATTTAAGAAAAATATGTTATGCTTATATATTAACTGTATTTATATATAAAATATGATAATATAAATATATAAATGTATATACATGTAAATATTTTCAAAATATATACTGAATGTGTGTGTGTACTTATATATACATAATAAATAAACAGTACACATATACTATGTAAACAAAAACTTTTATTTTGGATGCGATTAATCGTTGACAGCACTAATTTTAACGTACAAATTTAAGTTTTTTAAAGTACAGTTTTTTAATTTGGTTGATTTATTAATTTAACATTGTTTGTTAAAATTATTACTAGTAATATTATTAAAAGCATTTGGTCACATTGTATTTGGTAAATTTCGCCCATATCTGAACAAAAATTATTTCATTTCAAATATTTATTTTATTTATTATTATACGCAGTCCTAGTCTGTAGATTTAACCCCAGTCCTATACTGTTTCTTCACTGGTTTTCAATGGCCCTGTGTTCCTGTGTTGAGCTCCAGGCTTCATATGCTCTAAAGGCCCCTGTGCTGTCATTTCCTATGACAGCACCACAGCAGGAGAGCTACTGGAAAGCCAAATCTGAAGGGCGCAGATGCATTAGATGTGGGGCGTTGGCCATTCCTCTAAGATATTCTTCTCTGGCCAAGGACAAACGGCTAGACTTGTTCTTTTGAACCTTACAAACTCATCTAATTGTTCTCAAATCATCAACATGCTTGCTTAATCTCTATTAGTTAAAGAGCATTCCAGGTACAGTCTCTGCAGATCAGGGTCACCTTATGGAAGTCAGAGGGAAAAGGTTGACGGAGTTAAGGAAGGGGAAGCAGGGCCTTTGAAGTGCTGAGTGAGGAAGTTGTCCTCTTCTTCTCATAAAACATGGCAGAAAGATTAATGCCTAAGCTTTAGGGATACTTAAGAGTCAGCTTCAAGGGAATCAGGACAAGCCTCCGTGCTACCAAAGCCCTGCCACCCAAATCCATTCTCCTGCTCTTTCCACAGAGCCGAGATGGAGGAGCTCAAAGTGCCAAACACTGCTGACGCTATCATGAGAGGAAATTATGAATATTTATCCAACTGGTCCTCTGGAGGTCAGGGCTATAAGTTTCAGCGATGATTAGTTTCAGGGCTGTGAGGGCGCCGGGTTCAAATCTTTGATTTGTGAGAGAAGCAGATGGAAAAACGGGGCTGAGGGAACCGGCGAGGCGTTTAAGCTAATGCTTGTTCGACAAACAAAGCTTATTGAGCTTTGCTGCTTATTAGGGCAAAGCTTTGGTAAGACTCACAGAATAACTGCTTGTGTGCCTGCAACTCAAGATGAAATTTTCTGAGAAGCTGAAAGACAACAAACCTACACATAAATGTGGGGTTTCCACATTGTTCGACCAAAATACAAACTGGCGTAGTACCTGCTTCTCATTGGCAATAACGGGGTATTGGTCCTTGAGTTCAGCCATGACAAAGCACTGATATTGATTGTTAGGAAGGGGACGGTTGTAGAAGCCGTTGTACGTCTTTTCGTCGCCCAGGGTGAAGGTGTCTGGGAGGGAGGGCAGCTTTGCGGCGATGTATGCCCTAACAGTGTCCGTGTGACGTCGTCTCCTGAGCAGAGCTCCCTCAGTAGACTCCAAGAGCTGTGGAAGAGATCAGATAGAGATGAATTAGTGCAGGACAACAGACATAAACACCACAGGATCTCAGTGATATGTGGAAAACTAATGCTAAATTTGTCAACCATTTTATTTGAATTGCCTGTGAATATAAAAGTATTTATTATATCGAAACTCTACAAGTGTATAGGCCAGCAACAACAAAAACAAACTTTCAGTTTTTTAACCAATGAACTTCAGTCACTTATGAGGGTCCCCTTTTAAAAAGTAGCTATATATTGTCATGTACTGTATATATAGACCCATTTATACTATGAAAAATATTAGAAATGCACTTTATTTTGATAGTCCACTTTAGACATTCTACTAACTATAAGTAACTTTGCAACTACATGTCTACTAACTCTCAGAGTAGACTGTTAGGGTAGGTTTAGGGTTAGTAGAATAAGTTGACATATACTTGCAAAGTTTCTCATAGTCAGTATGTTGTATGTTGTGGACCCATAAAAATAAAGTGTTAGAAGTTATTAAAGGAACACTCCACTATTTTTGAAAGTAGGCTCATTTTCCAACTCTCCAAGAGTTAAACAGTTGAGTTTTACCGTTTTCGAATCCATTCAGCCGATCTCCGGGTCTGGCGGTAGCACTTTTAGCGCAGCTTAGCATAGATCATTGAATCTGATTAGACCGTTAGCATCTCGCTCACTCTCATTCCGGCGTATGAAAGTATAGTTCCTAGCCATATCGGCCTAGAAAAACGCAACTTTCCATTTTCCGTCAGTCTTAGCACACGATGTGGTGGTAGCACTTTTAGCGCAGCTTAGCATAGATCATTGAATCTGATTAGACCGTTAGCATCTCGCTCAAAAATGACCAAAGTGTTTAAATATTTTTCCTATTTAAAACTTGACTCTTCTGTAGTTACATCGTGTACTAAGACTGATGGAAAATGAAGAGTTGCGATTTTCTAGGCCAATATGGCTAGGAACTATACTCTCATTCCAGCGTAATATCTGCAACTTGGCTGCCGCACTACGGGCATAGGCGCAATGATATTACGCAGCGCCTGAAAATAGTCCCCAGCTAGGTAACTAGTTATGATATAGCTAGGGACTATTTTCAGGCGCTGCGTAATATCATTGCGTCTGCTGCACCCATGGTATGGCAGCAAAGTTCCTTGATTATTACGCCGGAATGAGAGTGAGCGAGATGCTAACGGTCTAATCAGATTCAATGATCTATGTTAAGTTGCACTAAAAGTGCTACCGCCAGACCCGGAGATCGGCTGAATGATTCGAAAACGGTAAAACTCAACTGTTTAACTCTTGGGGAGTTGGAAAATGAGCCTATTTTCAAAAATAGTGGAGTGTTCCTTTAAGCAGACTGTCTACTAATATTCTAATGACTGCTAGTTGACATGCAGTTGCAAAGTTACTTACTGTTAGTAGAATGTCTAAAGTGGACTATAAAAACAAAGTTTTACCCTGGAAATAATAATAATAAAAAAAACTGGAATATCTCACCTCATCCAACTCCATCTCATCAGGATTAACCCAATTACGAGATGATGCAAGAGGCCCGGGCACGACCACAATGTAGTACCACCTATACAGAAAACAACGTTATTAGCATATACACCTTTACTACAGTCAACTGCACTACAGCAACTTAAACAAGTGTCACTGTTTACACCAGAAAAGGTTGTAGATTTCAGATAGTGGGAATTGAAAGCGGCCCATTCCAGGTGTGTGAGTGTGTAGAAAAACTGATGACTTGCTTTCTGGGTAATAGCTCCAGTTAATCATCTCAACACTACTGGTTTTTAATAATCAGCTCTATCTTTCAGAGCGTGAGTGAATGAAGCGCTCAGAACGAGCTGTCAGGTGGTCCAGACAAGCATAACTTTAGGAGAATGGCATTCAGCTGTTCATAATAAGACTGGGGCCGAGGCTTTAATTTGACCAGAGTCTGATACGAGAGGCATTTTCAAAATCAGCTCCAAGAAAAACTCTCTCCGTGCTTCAGAGCTCCGCCACTACTGGAGAACGAAGCGCTGTGTCTGACACGAAATCCCACATCAATCAGCTCTACTCCAAATGCCAATCTTCTCCAAGACTTTCTCATCCTCAACACTCTGGTAATCTTTTTACCAATCAAAAAAGGCACTCTGGAGCACAGCCCTGTTCTTCTCCTGGGATTGGCAACAAGTTTTTTTTTTTTTGGACCACAGTGCACCAGCTCTGATTTTGTCAACGGCCAAGACGTCAGAGGAGAGATCTCCCAGCTTGCGGTTCGGTCGCAAATTAGTTTCATTTCTTTTTAGGGAACATAATTGGCTGTGGAAATGCGTGACTCACAAACAACATGTTCCTCTCAAAGGACAAAAACAATCTCCACTTTTCTTCCATTACCTCCTCATTCATGAAAAATTAAGTGTTGAAAATTACATATAAACATAAGTGGCCTTTCTCATGCATAAATTATGATGACACATTTAAGTGGTACAATAACTGAAGGGCCTCCACCCATCACCAGGAGCTCCTGTGAAGAGCACTCAGCCGTAATGATGGGCTCTCTGTGGCAAGAACATCAGAAACGAAGCAGCGTGTCTGCTTTCTATACGAGCAGGATGTGTTCATATCCTCCATCACGACAGGCTGCACTCTAAGTGATCTCAAACCAAGACTTTCAGATATATCTTCCCCTCAGCTAAGACAGAAAACAGCCTGTCTGCCGGCAAATTCTCCGCTATTGATTTCTGCGCGTTCCATCACGACTCATCCTTCGGCACACAGCTCGGAGGAGAATGAAGTGAAAACACGCCGATGTCACTTGAGCCTGACAAGGACCTTCTGGTAGTTAGAAAAATCCGCCGCTTTTCAGGAGAAGGTCAAATGTAAAGCTGAATACAGTAGGATGACGTTACTTTGGGTTTAAAAAGCAGCTGGAATCTGCAGCGTTGGCAGGATGGCTGTTTGCTGAGGTGGGGAGATTCGGTCTGAGCGTTCAGTTGGGGGGGAATAATTGCATGGTAATGGTGTGTGAGCTACACTGCAGAACGGAAAGCATGCCGTCATTGACCCGAATGGGGCTGCAGGCATAACTCCGGGCAGCGTCACTGTATCCGTATGGATTTATGAGGTTTAAATAGAGGGAAAGTAGGATGATTACTATATCAAACCAGCTTATTCTTTGAAAACTCTATACACATATTCAAATTCTGCTGAAAGTTATTTCTGAATTGCTTGCTCATTTATACAGATATTTTGAATGAATATTTTAAATGTATTTATTTATTTATTTCTATCTATCCATTTTCTTACTATGCTTGTATAAACTATACTAAATAAATAACAAAAATATAAAAATGAATACATTTTTATTTAATATTAATTTAATATCTTTTCCACCCAACTAAAAGGATATCCCATTTTCTTTGCATGTTTATATAAACTATACTAAAACATAGGGATGTAATGATATTATCAACATCATGATACTACGATAGCAAAACTGTCTCCATATTATTAAAGCAAAAATAATATACCTATGAAATATTCAATTTCATTTATTTTACAATATATGGCTATTACTGTCATTGTTCCTTGGCTTCCTAAAACACCAGTGTAAATGTAATTTAGACTGAGACAGTATATCACAAATAAAAAGAGGGTTGAGTCCCCTTTAAAGTTCAGGTACAAGTCAATTCACTGACTTTTTTCTGACTTGTTTTCTTAGTTAAGAACACGGGTTTGAGCTTTTAATTTTGAACTCTCAAAGTCCATTAGATTTTCCAATTCTTCATTTGTCTTTTTTTAAATATCGCAATAAATATCGTACCGTGGACTTCATACCGCAAAATTATCGTATCGTGAGATTTTGATATTGTTACCTCCCAACTAAAAAATAAATAAATACAATATTTATTTCATCTTAAAATCATTACCCCCCTTTGTTTGTCAGAGTCCTAGAGTACTAACCTGACAGGAGCTGTGGTGGGCACTTTGGGCAGGTTAATGGTGAGTTTACCATTGCTGGTCTGGTCTGCTGTGAACAGGACAGGTTTAGTTTTGAACAGGTCGGGTGCGGTACGGATGGAGACCTGCTGCTGCAGGCCACCAGCGCTGTTCCCCCGACTCATCAGCACGAAGGAGTAATTAGTGTCCGGCTGCAGTCGTGTGATCAGCTTCCTCTTGAGGTTGCCCTGGACTTCCACACTCTGCTGGTTATAGAGGATCTACAAGAGGGAGAGGTTCAGTTTCACTCAGTTGCACGGCTCACTAAATCTAATTTTCGTTCAGTTTCATTCAAACAAAGAACTGAATGCATAAACAGACTTTATCCCCACACAGCTGCTTTTAGCGATGGAAACCGTGCGCTGTTTTCTGGGCTTGGCCCATCAGGACATTACTGTTATGGTTTTATACCAGTGGCTGGCATGCAGAGACGCCACACAGACTGGCTGTCAAGTTCACTGTAGGCCAGAGACCATTCTGACAGACTTTCCACAACGTTTCTGCATACTGACCAATAGTGTGACTTGCGATTTTGCTAAACCGCATGTGAATTTACAGAATCAGCACTTAAAACCTAATAGGTCAGATTACATTTACATCTGTCGCAGTGTAATCACTCTGTATGGGAATGAGACAATTATACAGTTAGCTCTCAAGTGCATGCCTATAAAAAGGGTCTAAAAATAGACATAATTGCTTGTGAATAATATATTAATACAAGGAACTTTTTGTCTATGTATGTGAATGGGGTCTTACCTTAAAAGGCACTTGGGATTTATAATTTTCTGGCACCTCCCAGGTGAGAAGGACAGAGGTTTTCATCACAGCTTTGACACCAAAACTTGTGGCAAATGCTATTAGACAGAGAACAGAGATTTCATATATACAGAGCTCAAGGTCTGAATAATGTATAAGGTAACATTTAAAACAAAACAGAGCTTTTGAAATTGTTTAGATAGGGACTGTTTACTGATCCCTTGTTGTGTGAAATTACTGACACTGCAATAAAGTACTAATATCTTGTACTTACATCATTTTTTAATAAAGAAAGATATACAGCCTCTGTCTGAGGCTGTTGTGTACAATGGAAAATCAGCTTATTTGTTGAGAAAAATATGATACCTCCCCCTCTAACAGGAAGCTTAAAACATGCATTCAGCTTAGTTTTATTTTAGTATTATTTCTGTATTATTATAGTATTTATTAATATTTTGAATTATCACTTTTATTTTTATATTTTCAGTTTTATTTTTCATTTTAGTTTGTTTTAGTGATTTTATTATGTTCTTTCATGTTCTTATTATGTTAGTCTTTTTATGTTTCAATATAAGATTTTTTTTCTTTAACTTTATTAAAGTTTTTTAGTAATTTTAGCACTTTAACTTCAACTTATTTCAGGTTGCTGCCAAGGCAACATTTCTACATTTTTCAACATTTTTAAATCTATTTATTCATCTAATATTTGTATTTTATTTAAGCTTTATTTCACGTATCGAAACCAATTTTTAATAACTTTCATTTTAGTTAACAATAATCCTAAACGCAATCATTCAGTTCTTTCAGCTCTGTTTTTCTCAAAACTTGAATGTCCACAAAGTAAAAAAAACAAAGGCAGATTTTTCCATTTGCCTTAAAAAAACAGACCACCCAATGTGAAGATAATTGGATTTTTTCACAGTGCACATTTATCACGGTGTTAGCGTGACAAAATGGCTGTGTTATGTCAAGCGTGTGTTATTACAAAAAATAATAACATTTGTTGGTTATCTAGTGATTTTTCTGAAACTAACAGTGGACAGTAGATTTCAAATATGTTAAGACAGAAATGAACATTCCGGTGCTGTTTTCTGGCCACAATCTTTCCAGGAACATGACTAGGTATGTAGCATGTGAGCATTTATGCACTGTATATCATTAAATAAAGTGTATAAGGTGCATTATAATTATGTTACGGTGCACTGTAATTATCTGTAGCTTGACACAGTAATAAATTACACCTCACACTACACAGAGGATAAAAGGATTTCTGTATCTGTTGTTATTTAATGTAAGCCATGCAGTCTAAACACAAACCAGGTGATGTAGACATGGTCCTGCTCTGGATACTAGGACTTATGGGACCCCTCCCTTGCTGGTGGAAGGCTTCTGTGTCACTGGATATCATAGGTGGTAAGTTCATCGAAGCCCTTGGATAGTCAACTGAGTGTCGGAGGTGCGATTGGTGCCGTTCTGTATGTTGTTGATGTCGCGGTACATCACTAGGTATTGTGTGATCCGGCCGTTGCGCTCCGACAGGGCCGGGGCGTCCCAGGCGAGGCGGGTGGTGGAGGTGGTCAGGCCCACAACACGTAAGTTGAGGGGAAACCCACTTGGCACGTCCTCCGGGGTGCTGATCTCTTTTACATATTCCTCTCCAGCTCCCGCCCGGTTCCTGGCGCTCAGGTGGAAGGTGTAGGTGGCGCCCTTGTGCAGTTCTGTGGCGGTGTGGTGGTCGTCAGTGCGTGCGAACTCACGGACTTCGTAGTTCTCTTCCTCCACACGCTTGTACCGCAGTCGGTAGCCAATCAGCTCACCCACCATGTCCTTAGGAGGCTGCCACTGGATGAGGGCCGTGTTGCCAATGGTGGTGCTGATGATCATGGTGGGTTTCACAGGCACTGCGGGGGCAGAGTGAGATTTTAAAAAGCATTGTTAAAAAGAGGGTTATTTGCAAATGACCACTTATACCACATGCCACCATTAGGTATCAAATAATCTGCCTGAAAAGTATGTTTGATCTGGCCTATTATTTTTTTTAGGCAATGTCCTCTTGAACATTTTAAATATCTAAAACATCCTCTAATTCAATAAGAGACCACCTATATATGGCAAGTTGTCAAAGAATTCTGAAATAAAAAAAATGTTTTATGGTTTTCACAATAATATTTTCTGCTTTATAATACGTAATAAGTAAATATAAGTAAATATACGACTATTTTCAACATTAATAATATGAAATGTTGCTTGAGAAGCAAATCAGCATTAGTGTTGCTTTCGTCAACGAAAATTATGACTAAATATCGTCGTCAACGAACCTTTATCACGTGACGAAAACGAGACGAGACGAAACGTAAATGCTGGTCATGTGACGATAACTATAATTAAATGTATAATGCAATATAGTTGACGAATAAAAACGAGACAATTTACAAAATAAAAACTATGCTAAAATGTCTCTTCATTTTCGTTGACCAAAACGAGACGTTATTTCGTCTCGTTTAGTTGCATTATTATTTATTTATTTATTATTATTATTACTATTATTATTATTATTATTATTATTATTTTGCAGTATTTCTGTTTCCTGTGTCTCACTTCAGTGGCTGCATCAGGTCGCACTGCGCAGACGCAGGCGATGTCACGTCCTCAAGCCCCACTCGCGGCATTATTTAGAAGACAACAACAAACAACGTTAAGGGACCGATGGCCGGCCAGCCGGGGTTCGTCTTTGGGAGAAAATTTATGTGTGTGTACTTCTAACATGTTTGGGTGGTAATATAAATGTTGTAAATTCAAATCAGAGCATCTTGCGTGTCTGGAATGGATGTATTCTTGAGTCTATAAGGTAACAATATTATAATTCGATAACCTTGTTTGAAATGGGTTTGGCTAAAAGAAAATTTTGGTTTCGTTTATACTACTAGTACTTATACTATATTGACTGGGTTAAATAGAATTGCATTACTAAAAAGACACTAAAATACAATTCTCATTGACTAAAACTAGACTACATGTCATCAGTTTTCGTCGACTAAAACTAGACGAAAATAGTCATGGATAATTCTGACTAAAATAAGACTAAAATGCTCAGACTTTTAGTTGACTAAAACTTGACTAGACTAAAAAGTGTATGAACGTGACTAAAACTAATAAAAACTAAAATGACAGCTTCACACAAAGACTAGACTAAAACTAAAATTAAAACAGGCCGCCAAAAACAACACTAATCAGCATATTAGAATGATTTCTGAAACATCATGTGACACTGAACACTGGAGTAATAGCTGCTGAAAATGCACGGGAATAAATTACATTTTAAAATATATTACAATAAACTTTAAATCTTACCAGCCACAAACTTTTAATGATATATAAGTACAATGACTTGTAAATGCTCTTTCATACTGACCTTAAATCTATAATATTTATAATGTTTAATAAAAATAAAAAGTGAAGATCTTTTCATCTTTTTTCCCCTTTTGAGCAAAGTAAAGTCTTAGAAAAGCTTCTTTTGGTTAAATGTCCCCAGACATTCCACAATGAATTGTCACTGAAAACCTTGACAGACACATTCATATTTCAAGTCAAAGAAACTGATTTTTTTGATCCTATAATGTGACGCATTTGTAAGTAAATCAGGCCATTCAGTACAATATAGCATTTTGTGCCACCAGTTGAGAAAAGATGTACCAGAGGTGAAGCAAGTTATTAGCTTTCAAATTGTTTTTCTTAGGAACAACGTGCATCAGTGAATAATGCAGAGTAAGGCCAGAAACATGTATTGAAATTAAACAGGGTGAACCTTGAATGTGAAGCAAGTCAAGTGAAGAGAGTGAGTTTCTACCTGCTCCGGTGGTGGTGACGACTTTGGCTTTACTGCGTGCCCCATCACCCTTGGTTGTGTACGCTGCCACAGTAACGGAGTAAGAAGTCTCGGAGAGAAGTCCAGTGATCACAGCCTCCTGTTAAACAGAAACAGCATGATCCCTAAGATGCCAAGACAGCTTTATCTAGAAATGCCCTCATGCCATCCCCACTGGCAAACACTGATCATAAACCCTCCAATAAACCACACACACCCCAACGCTTAACCATTTCCAACCTCCCTTTTAAAACCATCGGACATATTTTTCATTTCATATTGCACATTCAAACAAGAACTCTGAAAGACTTGGAAAAACTCTATAGAAGCTCTTCCAAGCCACAAAGAGAAGAACCAAAGCTGCCCAACCATGGGTGTCAATGTTCTTGCTTTACACCAGTGACGGCAAATCCTTTAACAAGCCAGCTGAAAAACTGTCAGTAATTAATTTGTAATAATTATATATTTTTTATTTTAAAAAAAGATTCCCCTAAACCCTAAAATGTGGGACAAATTAGTTTGCAAACTATTGTAAATAATAACAGTTGTATAGCAGAACAATGACACATCTGGTTGACATCAACAGATAACCTGAGTGAGCATTTGAACAAACTCACAAACCGAAGGGGGAAGAACCAAACATAGCACATAAAGGCACATGTAGAAAACGAAAGTGCACACACACACACACACACGCACACACACACACACACTCACACTTTTGCTTAGGGTCAAAACAGAACATTTTCATGACTTTTCCTCAAAGATAATCTGTAGTAATAATACATTTGCTAAAGCAGCATCCACACAGTGAGAATAAATGTGGCTTTCAGCAATCAAACACACAGTTCTCCATATTCACTTTTAAATCAGAACAGACAAGTACCAAACAATGAAATGCATCAGAGCTAAATTAATTCAATGATCAAAATTAACCTGCTAGAACTGTGCTTCATTAATCAACCCCTTTCAACATGAATAAGCTATATGAATATAAGACTACTGTCTTATATCGGGAAAGCTTAGTTACTTAGGTAATCTCTTCTTAGTGTACTTGCAGGGTTACCTGCACATGATGTGCAGAAAATTCTCACACACGCAAAGAAACCAAACTCGCACAATAATTAAAGCATAAGGGTTCAACCACACTTTAACACACACACACACACACACACACGGAAACAAACCAACGTCATAATATAGCATATGTTTACCCGCCACACACATTTAAAAACACCAGACTCCTATATTACACATGCCTACACATCCTCTGGTAAATTAAGTTCCTGAAAATGGCATTTTAAAAGCTTCTCGTTAGCCTTTTTAGCATGACTTAACTGTGTTTCTTCTATAATTAAGTTTTAATTATATTAACACTTATACCAATATGTGCCCACTGTTTCACAATTTTCTTTTTTAAATGAAGATTGCTCGGTTTGGTTTGAACTCCCGCTGAAGTCCTAAAGAGGGGGAACACGGGATAAAATGTAAATGATTGGATAAAATTTAAATGACCTTTTAAATTTGAGCGTTTATTCATTACTTTAAATCACACAAAATTACTTTTTATAGGCGAAGCAATTGCATTTTCCTCTCTCATTTTCTCCATCTTAAATAGTGCTCTTTTATCAGTTTTTCAAGTAAAGGGAACAGCTTGTACTTTCAGAGAACAGAAGTTTAACCAAGTAGGAGGGGGTTAAAACAATTCTGTGAGTAGTACACTAGGGCACGTTCACTTTCAGCAGCAATTTATTGAACATTAAGCAATGTGTGCTCAGAACTCTACCTACCAAAAAAAAAAAAATAAAAATTTGAGTGAACTTTGCATTATCAGTGGTACCAAGGGGTCTATGAGTAAGATACTGTATTTAAGTAACCATACTGTCTCTATACTAGGCAATATTAGTAGTTATTTATTTATTTAACAATCAGTTTCTGCCATGGAATAATTTTTTCTCTCACAATTCTGACTTTTTTTCTTGCAGTTTTGAGTTTCTTCTCATTAGAATTCAGCAGATATTAACTCAAGATATAAACTCAAGACAAGTTTATTACTCACAATTCTGAGAAAAAAGTCAGAATTGTCAGATATACTTTTTTCGTCACCCAAACAACAGTTAATGACTCACTATTCATGTTCAAGCTAAATTTGATTCGCTAAAGCTTCTTTTGCTAATGGAACAAGGTGAGATTATTGGTGTGGCATCTGTGGGGTTAATAGGTGTGTGTTTCCTCTATACACTGAGCACAGTCACACTTCATTAGTGAGCTAGCAGCTGATGCCAACCTTCAAAATGGCTGATTGCTAGAATAAATAACACAGAGGTGCACAGATGTCACTCGCTGACACCAGCGTGTCTCTCTGCTGTCAAGCCATAATCAATGTCATCAGTGAAAAGAGCAGCATAGTCCCATTACGTGTTGCCGGTACCTCTGAATAGAGCCTGAGGTGAAATAAATTAATAGAGTTTCTCACCTTTGATTAAAAAAAGAGGATCTAAAAATGGCTTAAACAAGCCTGTCTAGTTTCTAGAGGGTTCTTTACAATACAGATGTTGGGTGTTTTTCTTAGAAATGGGTGTGATAGAGTTGTTTATCCAGATGTCAATGTGGTGGCATCGAGAACTATTCCTGTTATCTCACTTTTAATTCTTATAAAGTGTCTGCCTTCACTTTACATGTATGAAGCCCAGATTAAGCTAGACTTTATTACAGATAAATTGACTTTAATATAGTGATGTACTACTGTCCCATTGTTTTATCTGTGTCTCACATGGTCATATTATTAGTATGTGAGAGACATTTAGCCCAAAAGTGTGACAAAACTGTGCTACTGTAAATGACTGCAAAGTGCAGACCAATTATCCACTGAACAGAGCATTGTGAATGTAGAAGCGAGCATGAACCACTGCATTGCACAGATCCTGAAAGTGCTAGGCAAGTCAAAAAAAAAACTTTTCAGTATGTATATAAAATGAAGCAATGCACGTGTTTGAGATTAAGTATGCTATTTTACTTGTATAATTTTCCCAACCATTATATTCTGACAGCTATGACTGATTGGATCAGCCATTAATCTTGGAGGATCAGTGTCATCCTGGCCCTAATTTCCACCAAAATACCATAATTACTACTGTAATACCGTAATAAACAAATCTGGCAGTCCTTCAAACCGTGTAAAAAAAGATACCAGCCTACTTTAATGGTTGTACCTAAAACCCATCTGTAAAAAAGTGAATAAGTGTTTTGTCACCGTGATCCCAAGATGTGGAAGTGATAACTTGATATCTTACAAGCAGATTATTTAATTAGCACTTTTCAAAAAGTTTCTCAAGGGCTCAGCATTAGGTCATTTAATTATCTCCTGTACTCTCCTAAGTTTTATTTATACTACCTTATTATTATTTTGCATTTTATTTTATTATTGTACTTGTTCTTGTACTCTCATTTTTCTTAATCAGACAATTTTTATTATCTTGTATCTCCTACATACTATCCTTCAATAATTTGAGTTAGGTAAGATTTTTGAAAGAAGTCCTATATGCACACCAAGGCTGCATTTACGTAATCCAAAATACAGTAAAAACAGTAATAGGTGAAATACTATTCCAATTTAAAATAACCATTTATAATAATTATTCCATGAATCAATTTATTCCTGTGATGGCAAAGGTGAATTTTCAGCATCAGTATTTAATCTTCAGTGTCACATGATCCTTGACCACGGTCAATTTTTGCAAGGGCAGTTTAACCCCTAACTACATCCAACATTGGAGAGAGAGCAAATTTGGAGGACAACCTCAATTTGTACACAAATTCATGCATGACTAACTAGAGACCCCAGTGACAGCTCAGGGTCACCGGGTCAGGTGTGAACCCTCGTTTTAACGTATGAATCCGAGATTCCAGAAATCCAGTTCGCTGACAGGCTGCCAGAGAGCCCTGAATCATGGGAGAGGGAAAAGAGAGTGATTTGGCGGGAGCAAGCGATTGGCTCACGCTGAATGTTTTCCAGGCAGGTGGCAGCACGCAGTGGCAGCAGAGCAGGTGCGGTTGCTAACAGCAGGGCTCCAGAGAGACGGCAGCCAGTCTGCTGGCACAGAGATGGGCGGACTGAAAAATGGGGTCAGGCTTCACTGGGAGGAAAACGACACTGGTAACTGAAGTGCGCCCATTTCTTTGGCTCTTTTTTAATGCTCCAAATCTAGGCAGTAAGAGGATTTACTAGCGTAACGCAAGCCAGGCCCCAAACTGTAGTGGGGTGTCAGGCAACTATAAGAATCTTTTGAGGAAACTCTGGAACAACGACACACACACACACACACACACACACACAACAAAGGCATGCTCACGGACAACACACACCTACACACACAAAGAGCTGTAGTGTTGAAAGCCGACTGTTGTCTGCAGCTTTCTCTTTCCAGCCAGGCTTCACTGGTTTTCAACACTCACAGCACACATAACCCTGAACCCATCCCTCTGCTGAAAGCAGGTAACATCATTCAGTGCTTTTCTTCCCCAACCCCTTCAATCATCACACAAGGGCCAAGCAGTTTGTAACTTCTCCATTAATATCCCCTTCCATGCTTCCATGTACTCAAAAAGAAAAAAAATGAAGAAAAAGAGCCAAAAGAATAATAAAACTGAAATGCATCTATAAATCTAATTGAAAAATAAAATAAAAAAATCGTTTGTGATGACTACTGAAATGCAATATTATTTTTGTGTAGCTAATGTGGTTTAATGCATGCTCTCTAGAATACTTGATTCCAATTGGTCAGTCAAGGCATTTTGAGGTCAAATACTATAGTATAATGACCGATAAACTGCATAACTGTCCATTTCTTCTCACATAACTCACATATTTAATATTCATTTTTTAAGTTATTTGTTAAGGAGTAGAGTACAGTTAGCTGAATAAAAGTAATATATTTGAACAACTGTCTGGGTTTATTTTACAATAATGACCAGCTAAATCCTTGCATAATGTAATATGTGACATAATTGATAAAACAGTTGTAAAATTTGATTTAGTGAGACATGGTTATCAAAATGTCTTGCTGCTAACATTGGGCTTTTTTTTTTTTATCAAAAGTGAGAGTAAAGAGTAACAATGTTATAAAAAATAGTAAAGTTATAAAAAAGTTATTTTAAATGATCTATTCATTAAAGAATAAAAAAATAATATAACATCAAATCAAGAAAAACGCTGATAAAGCTTTCATTCATACAGCTACTTAATTCAGCCTATGCCATATCTCCGGTTCTTTTATCTCTCTAGTCAAGTATTCTCATCTGTGCATGTACAGTATTTCTCATTTTAGTATGAGTGAGGTTTTATCATTCAGATAATGTTAAACTTGCCGGCTTTTAGAGGAATTTTCAACAGTAGTGCTCTAGTAGTGAAGGTCCGTTCCATATTTGTTGTAAGTGCGCATGTGATTGTGTGTGCGTGTGAGTGAATAACGGTACTTGCTATGTGAGAAGTCATTAGTGCAGTCATTACACTGTCAGTGAAATGTGCTCTCAGGGGCCAGACCTTTAGAGCACGCAGCATCATTACCATTAGTAAATACAGTGCATTAGTGGGTGACCTTCAGTATAATGCTGAAAATGCTGCAATTTATTCTGGTCTTTTCTCTGTGTGTGTGTGAGAGAGAGTAAACGAGTACATAGTTGGGAATATGTTTGCAACAATCCTCAAAAGATGCTGGCAAAAAATAAAATAAAATCAGCTTTCTTGCTGATTGTGTATTTTTACCCCATTTCCCCCTTTTCAACAAGCTGCTTGGTCCAAATTCATATTAAACACACAAGGGTTCAATAAAACTGTTAATCCCTCCTTATAGGAAGAAACAAAGGAGAACTGTTAGTTCCAAACGAAATAAAGCCAAGCAAGAGAAGAAAAAGCGATAGATGAACACAAACTCAGAGCATTCCCGCAGGCCCAATGCTGCAAACCACCCGCTCACACTTGAGTTACTCACATATTCCGTGGACTCTTCAATTTTCCACTGATAGAAAACACATGACAGATGAGAGGTAGAAAATGAATCAGAGATGGCACTACTGGGGAGAAAAAAAAGCATCGCTACCTTTTTTTTCTCTCATCTACAGATGAACACATAGCGTTAACAGTGACATGCTACAGAGACAGAGGAGAAGGGTGGAGGAGGAGAGACGACAATATTTCACATTCGACACAATGCTGCATAATGTCAGGTAAAAGGAGCAGCGGTATACTGCTAACAAAGGCAAGGTGCTTCATTCCGTCGCTCTGTGGGAGAAAGAAATGACAACTATTGCACCACTTACACCTGGTGCAAGAACGTTTTAGTCTCAGCATGGTTGCAAACATTGCAATTCACAGATACTTACCTGGGCTGAATTCATAATAAACCTGATAAGTGAACTCCAAAAGACATAGAGAAATATTGTACATTCCAAAACATTTACCACATATGCACTGCCTGGTTACATGAGTACAATTTAAGAAATTTTCTCACAATTTTATGTATGGATGCACAAAATATTGGTATCAAATGAGTTATTTTAATTTGTAATTGTTTGTTTTTAATTTATTTAGACGAATTAGGATAGAGATTTAGTATTCATTATTGGCTATAAGAAAAGATCTTCTCAGTACATGACTAATTTTACCACACTGAAACATCTGGGGGGGGGGGGGGGGATACAGAGAGAGAGAGAGAGAGAGAGAAATAATTACATTAACAAAAATTTTTTGCCCCTGCTGGCAGATACCGATATAAAAACTTTTTTCTTTAACTTTAAGTGAAACTCATCGGGATTGAAAGCCTTTTTCTTGGTGCGAATCTCCTGGTGGTGTAGAGCATGAAATCCCATTACGCTCATCGCACTGCCAGTTTGGTGACATCAAACTTTACCGACACCGAGCACCCAAAACCACTGCTTTTTCTTATCCACCCTCAACAAAAGGTGCTCACACATGCATCAAATCTTCCCTGGACCGAGAAGCCAGCATGGAGCCAACTCAACCGGAGTTGATATTCCTTTTCAGAAAGAAAGAGGAAATTTCTCTTTTCTAACTGAGAATCTGCAAAGTGCAGTGAAGCACGTCACAATATCAGTGTGCGGACCCCCACACTGTAATTTTCTATATTAGATCATTCTGCAAACATTCATCCATATCCTATAATTGCTTCTCATGATGGAGCTGATGTAGATGTGTGTGTATATTGCATAACAGTACCATTAGCAGACTAGATGGAGGCCAATATTTCAGTCTGTTTCCCTAACATACTGCTTCCCACACACAGACCTCACTCTGCCAATCTTATAGGATAACGCCCGGCCTGTGTGGCGCCTTGATAGCCTGCCGGCTACTCAGAGGTGGGAGCCTCATGGATGGTTTTAAAAGCCCCTGACAGCACAAGAGAAACCAGCGGCTTCGCCCAGAGCATGCCTTCCTAAAGGTCCAGTAACAATGATTTTATCCAGGGCACGGCTGCCTGGAGGCCCAAGAGCCCATCATTACCTTTCACGGCGAGGAGCTGAAGTCATGCTGATAAGTTGAGTGGAAAGCGTAGAGGCTGAAACATTGATCAGACATAATGGGCCGGAGAGCGCTTCTAACCCTTCAGGTCTGCACTTAAGAGCTGTACTTCAATCATTTAGTCATCGCAGTTTCACTGCATTCACTTCCTCCTCAATGGACTCCTTCTAAACTGCTGCTTTTAACTCTCCTATTAATCGTGCACAGTGCTACAGCAACATACACTTAGCACATACGCAACGGCATCCAAAACCGCCGCCGTTCCCTCAAGCCGATCTACACTCAATCAACAAAACCCACCAAAGCACCGGGACAAGAAACATACTCTTAAATAAACAGAAACAACCTATTTAAACTCAAATTAATGAGACATTTTTTCCGCTTATCTGCTTTCTTAATGGGTTGTTGTTTCCACACGGCACTTTAGCCTGTGTTAAACGTCCAGGCCTTTGCTTTCACAAAATTATCTCCTCAGAATCATTCTCTTTGAATGCAAGATGAATAAATTAAGCTAGTTTATTAAAAGGCTTCAGAGAGCAGAAAAACCAGGTCAGAACTGATAGGAATCTTCAGCTGGAGCCAAATGCGGCATTTTTCAGACAGGATATTAAAATAGTAATGGAAGTCTGTGTTTGTCAGATAGAGGCTGTTGGAGAACAAGAGATGAAAGGGGTAGATGGTGCTGATATTAATCAGGGGAAATAAAGGGCTCTCCTCTCTCTCCTTCATCTGGCACTGGGGCCATCGAGGCCAGAGTGATTCCCTCAGAGTTGGTGCTCTGTGTATCTCACATTCAACTTTACCCGTAAAGCAGATGCTCTCAAAGTCTTAAAGATGTGTTTATGTGACAGCAGTAACAAAGCGACCACAAGTCATTTACTCTTAAAGCGAGTTGATTTGAGGTGGTATGACTGACACAACCTTTGGCAACATGACAGTTTATGCAAATGTGCCTTATGCGAATGCACAGTGATGGGACGTAGCAACCACCAATGGTAATGTAGACAAGTGAAACTAGTGTTACACATGCCTACTCTACCAACTCACAGCCCCAATTAAAAACACTTGAACCAACTAATCAAGGCCTTAAGGCATACTAGAAACTTTCAGGCAAGTGAGTTACAACAATGTGGAGATGGACTAGGACATTAGCCCTCACAAAGCAGCTTTGGATTCCCTTGACCAGTGTTATTGGGTTCGAACCTTTCATGTTTTTGGTACCAGCTCTGGTCCTTCACTACTAAAAGCCACACCACCCACAGCTCCGATCTCTCACTACGACTGTCATTTGCTCGTTCCCTCTTCTATCTTACACCCACAACTAATGCAACAACATCCTAACCAAACAGCACACAAAAGTGACAGCTGTAATTGTAGGGGACTCTCATGCTGATTTATTGGAGATTCTTCATGGAAAGGTTGACAGGCTTCTTTAACGGCCACTTGCTCGGCTCTCGTGGCACACTGGAATGGATCAATTAACTCAATCTCTCAGTTAAATTTAGACCCAGAATGAGGGTGGTGGTGTGTGGGTTCCCAGTCTGGCCTTTTTTGAAAAGAAAATGTGTTTATCCCACCCACGGTCAAACAAGTGCTCGCTGGTTTCCTGGCCTTTCAGCTGAGGCCAGGGAACCAGATGAGAAAGAGGTTTCTCATGTTGCTTTGAGTGAGATAAATGAATGGTTCAAATTATGACAATGTCTCGATACAAACTTAAAGCGAAATAAATGGTAAAGCAATGCACACCTTTTATGAAAATGTAATATGTTAGGCAGGCTATTAGTAAATAGAAATCAACAGTCAAGTAGTTATTTAAACATTTTTAAGGTAGTTTTGTAGGTAATGCAGCCTTATGCCAGACTTATGCCAATCATTTAGTCCACTTAAACCCCTCCTCACTCTTAGATTGCATTGCCTCCATCCATTCAACAACTAATGGGTAGAATCAAGTCTGTGCCCTACATCTAATTCTTTTCAGTAATTCTTTCACTTGGCTGTACGTCACAATATGGGAGAATTTCCATTTTATCATGAATTTGAGAATTATAGTTAACAGCAACAGTTTATGTAATCAAAATAAATGGCAACAACAACAAATAGGATAATTAAAAAAATGTTACTGTTGGAATACTTGAGGGAGATGCATAAGGATCCTCAAAAAAGCCTCCTCAAAAGTGGCAGTCATGTTTCAGTCCAGTTCCAGAAATCTATCACATTATAAAATAAAATGTGTACATGTTGTTTGATGTTGACATGTTAGCACAAAAAATGAAACCATGTTTTGAAACAAGACAAATTAGAGTTGCAAATTAGAATTAGGTAGCTAGTCAGTCTGTAACTATCGTGTTAATGTTAATTTGTAGCTTAGCTATTAGGGTTTGGATTGTTTCAGTAATGCATACTAAAACCAAATGAAAAACATTACACATGCTCCTGCTCTCCTTTGAGATGTTTTAGGAGCCCATCCATGCAGAAGCCCATGCTCTTAGAGCCAGAGTGTCTCTGAAGGTGGTAGAGAAACAGTGCATATTAAAAATGAACAACTGGCAACCCCCAGAAGAACAAAAATGGATGTCTTGAGAAATCCGGGTCTTTTTGTCAAGACAAAAAGCACTACAAGCCATTTATCAAAGCAACTCTGCAACCGCCCTGCCAAACCATTAGTGTTACACAATACACAATGGATTTTCATCACTTCTCTGACACGTTTTCTCCCTTCTTCTCTAGCTCTCCCTGGCCAATTACATCCCAGAGAGCAAAGCAACAACACATTCTCGTTTTTTCTAAGGGCCAAAGAATGAAGAAAGATGTAGACATAAATGTAACCCGAGTCTTATGATACATCTTCAATGTCTGAGAGAAAATAGAGACACAAGGTGAAAATAAACAGGCTTGTATGGATCATTGTGTCTGAGGAACCTGATATTTACAAATATATCTCAGCAAGTCTTGCAAGCTTTTTCACGTTTTTTTTTCTATGACAACGAGGGCGAATGAGTCATGTCCTGAGACAAACCATCACAGTTCGTGGTAAATGACTCAACAACGCTTCAGATGTCATGGCGTATGAAGGGAATGTTGTTTTCCAAAGAGGGAGAGGCAAGCGCAGGTGCCCTTGGGTTGTGAGAGCAAAGAGGTCGACAGCAGTTCACCTGACAGATACTGTAAACAAAACCTGTCTAATGTTTTTTATTTATCACCAATGGAGACTAGATGAAAAAATGTTGAAAAACTCACAACAAATGTGTCTTGTATGCTGTCTAAAACATTTAGAACTGCTGACCTTGTGACATTAAACAAAGTTTACAAGTTATGACTTGTGGATGTGTTGGACTAGAGGTGCTGGACAGACAAAACATCAACTGCACCACAAACAAGACTGGCGAAGGTCACAAAGACAACTTCAAGCTCTGAGCAAGGGATTTTATAGAATATATAATATAAAGATGCACTGATATGCGTCCCTTTTTTAGCCCTAAACTTGCATCATCATCGTGTGTAATCAAGGAGGTGCGATATGAACAACTCATATCGGTCCATCAATCATAAGAGCAATACTAATAACCAATATGGTACCAATATATGCATCCCTAATAAAATTAGCTGGAATCAGTTAACGCCAGAAGAGAAAACTTGCCAGTTCTAGGAGGTGGACTGAGCGCTGATGCGCAAGTTAATACATTTGCATTTTACATGCACTCCTTCACTTGGCTATGTACTTATGCAAATGAGAAATAATCTTCTCGATGCACCAGAAAACCCCCGTCACCTGCCCATTTACTAAAAACCATTAAAGCCCACAGTGGTCCATAAATATCTCGTTACAGTCTTTTTTTTAAGTCTAGCTCAGTGAGAGGAAATGCTAACACAGGTAAATGAGAAACTTTTGTTTGGGGGCAGGGAAAGTGCAGAAAAACACATGTCTACGCAAGTTAATTCTCAGCTAACAATTCAAGAGCAGAAGCATTTAAATGCCCCCAGTCTGATTCGCTCTATTCCCAAAAAAGTGTCTACTTTAAGATATTCATGGATATCTAAATCCCTCCTAAGGATTACTATCTTTCTTCCATCTCAGTGCACCCACGTTTCTTCAGGCAGTTTTAAATCTCCTTATATTAACGCACCATGAGTGAAACAGAAACAGAAGAAAAAAAAAATTACAGAGTAACAAGGCAGTGCATATGTATTAGTGTTACAAAGAGCTGAATTCTTGAAAGACCACCAATAGCGTGCGCCTATGAAATATTTAACAATTTACATAACACTGAAGACTCAGGAAAAGTCTTTATGTAGACGTGTAGACATGTATCCTGAAAATTCATAAGACAGACAACATTTCTGTTCCAAACCCTGATTTGCCTACCAAGACAGCATTTTTAGGCATTATAGACATGCTAACGAACCCAAAAGCTGTTTAAAATAGACAATTATGCTGCCAAAAACCAAGCAGTGTTGCCTAAACTATTAAACATTGTGTTGTTGTTGTTTTTTTTTTTGCTAATTTAAAAACAGCTGAAATAAAATATAGTATTAAATAAAAAACTTACAAATTTAAACAAAAATTATAAATATTGCCTTAGCAGCTAACTGAAATAAAATACATTTAGTTGAAGTTGAAGTTGAAGAACTAAAATTGCAAAAACTAAAACTGAAATAAAAATTAATGAAAGCTATCTACATATGAAGAGTTTATTTGCAAAAACAGATAACTCCTTTTTTTTTTAAAAAAAATTCAGAATTAAAGGTTTTTATTGTGATCATGTTTTTATTGTGTGTTATTGTATTAAGTTAACCTAATCAAAAAAACTCAACTGCAGTTTGATTTAGATTAATTGGACTGCACAATGAAAAAACAAGATTTTTGAAAATTGTTAAAAACGGAGTTATCTGTTTTTGCAAAATGAACTCTTCATTCATTATATATATATATATATATATATATTTTTAGAAGCTAATGAAAATGAAAAGAGAAACTAAAATTAACAACAATTACAATAAACTAAAATGAAAAATATACCACAATAGTATGTAAATAATACTAAAACAGCAACAAATAATACTAAACAAAAACAAAATCACTGTGAGAAACAGTACAGAGTCATGACAATTAGTTTTTTTGGTAATAAACTACTTTATATATCTTTTTGAAATTACTGAAATGAATTAAGTAACGATAATTTTTAAACAAAAAAATAAAATAAAATAAAATAAAATAAATATTATTTCATCCAATATTTGTGTGCTTACTGCATCGGATCAATAGTTTAGCAACATGCTAACGCCAAACTCCATGCTAATCAGCTGTGAGGTTTAGTCGAGTCTCTTGAGTGCGTTATATGAGGAGCACTATGCTTGTGGCACCCATGTAAACCTTTTCAGTAAGTCAATTAAGAGGTCCGATTTCAGTTAGGATGCTATCTCAGAAGGCAGTTGCCTACTTAAGACAGTGAGGGAAGCTTACTAGGGTGTGGAACAGAGTCCAACTGAGCAATAACAATGGCAACCAACTCACTGTACAAACAGTCAAGTACTACAATAAAAAATTAGCAGGTAGTACCTGTGCTTCTGGCAGAGCGACATCCAATATATTTGGCTGGCTACGTGGCTCTCCGTTCTCCAGGCGGGAGTATATGACCTGGTATCCCCGGATCTGGCCGTGCTGCTTCCCAGAAAGAGGCGGCTTCCATGTCACACGAATAGCTGTGGAGTTCACAGCCTCTACTTCAACTTTCCGAGGTGGGGCTCCAGGCACTAAAGGGGGACAATTAGATTTAAACTTCGGGATGAAGACTTTTAGGGTAGCTTGAGATAAAACACTAATAAATGCTAATGAGTTGTGGTTTGGCTGAGGAGAGGTATTTGTTTTACAATATTTGTTGGTTAAAGAACATTTATCATGCTGGGAAAAAAGCTAATGTGGCTTCAGTAAGATTATTCACAATAATTCAAGGAAGCAGAAGACAGTGCAAAAACACTTCTAGACCTGGAGGTGAAAAGGGACAATTAATGTTCTGATAAGGATGTGCTGAAATTCTGCTCAGCTGACATGATTTAGATGAATGAATACACTGATTGTGAATATGACATGAAAAAAGCTGACCAGATGGGGGAAACTTATAATACTATTTCTAGGGAAGTAGAGCCAAGGTATGCAAGTCCAAGGTACGGACAAACAGGGCTAAGATGGGAGAGGAGAATGAGAGGAATAAAGAATGAGAAAGAATGATTTGAGATAGAGACATAAAGGGAAAGAGATTAATGAAGAACCACGATACATTACCAGTCAAAAGTTTGGAATTATTACGATTTTTTTTTTAAGTGTCTTATGCTCACCAAGGTTGCATTTATTTGATGAAAAAACAGTAATATTGTGAACTATTATTTCAATTTAAAATAACTGTTTTCTCTTTGAATATATTTAAAATGTAATTTTTGTAATTTTCATCAGCCATTCATCAAAAAAAGAAAAAAAAAAAAATCATTCTAATATGCTAATTTAGTGCTCAATAACCATTTCTTATTATAATCAATGTTGAAATTTTTTTTCTGCTTCAGATTTTTGTGGAAACCATTTATTAACATTCCAAGACTTGTGGTAAATACCATCTTAAACAAGTAAATAAATGAATAAATGAAATTCAGCAATATTGTCAATATTGACAGTAAAGACATTTATAAAGTTACTATTTCTATTTCAAATAAATGCTGAACTATCAATTTATCAACTTTTCAAGTTTTAATTATAGGTGTAGAAAATAGAAAAGTTATTTTAAATGGTAATAACACTTCATAACATTAATGCAGTCTTGGTGAGCATAAGAGGCTTCTTTCAAAAACATTAAAAAAAAATAAAAAATATTCCAAGCGTTTGACTGGTAGTGTAACTGCACTTTTTGAGCACTAAGGAAGGTGTGAAGGGCAAAACATGTCCTGAGAGAAAGCAGGGTGCTTGTGTTTATGTGGAGGACAAGCATTGCATGCTCCGGGGAGCAGAGCAAATCCCGTTATTCAGAGACAAAGTGCATGTTGTCTGGTAACAGAGCATGCAGTGAGCACATCCGGTCTTATACTGCTCTCCTACGTTTAATAAGCTTCTCTCCTTAGCCTACAGTTCTAGAAACCTTAACATAGCACTCAGGGATTGCCTGAAGTCACACGTGTTACAGCCTGGCTATATAACTTGTGAAAACACACACATAAAATTCGCTGTAGCACAACCGAGAAAAGGACAGGCAGTGAGTAAGAGTGAGTAACTGCTTTTAGGGCTGATGTCTGTGACTTCATGTCTAGGTCAGGGGTTTTTGAACTCTTTGAGGTTAAGGACCCCAAAATATGATGATTCCCTTGCAAAAGAGCCCTTTCTAAAATATTTTCATGTAGACCCATGTAGGTCATTTATACTATGTGAGAAAAATTGTAAGCATGATATAATAGTATGAACAACGTGTTGTTTAAATGAATTGTTTTTACATTATTACTGAATTAAAGCCAAAACCAATTTATTCTTTAATCTTTACTCTAAATTTTTGGATCAATTTTATGCATCATTGCTTTTTAAAAGTATTGTCTTTCAATTTATTACAACCCCAAACTGTTGATTGAAAATTTATAAAAATGTATAAAGCATTTTTATTAAATATTATTATTATAAATATTTTGTAGAAAACTTGCATATTTAGTTTGTTTTTCTAACTAAAAATACATTTTGTAATGATTTTATCCTCTCTGATTTTCCTTGGATCCCCTTTTAGCTCTGGGGGTGAAAACCCCTGATCTAGGCAACATGGTTAACAGCTGGATTTCCCGCAAAGCCGTGTCTGTTGTTTGATTGAAGTATAGGACAATTAGACAGTCTTTCAATGATAAGATGACTTTCAACCCTTGGTTAGTGGTCCACTGATTTTATGGTGCTCTAAGAGGTGCTCTCACTTATATAGTTGTTTCAATTATAATTAAAACTCAATGCTCCATCTACCAAGTTTAGTCACTGTTACTCTTAAGGAAAAAACACAGCTTTCAGGTCCAGGTTCGATCAAGGACAGGTGACAAATGCCTTTCTTCAAAAGCCTTTATGAGTAAGTTCACAGATACAGTATCAGTATGACCTTCTAGCCTTGAAACTTTTAAAGTATCTGACTTCAGTACCGATCATACCACATCATTTCATGAGAAAAGTTTGACAAGCAAGGAAATTAAAAGAAGTCACAAACACTTCAGACTGTAGAATCTAAAGTAATTCCTTGGGAAACCAATTCATAGATGATTCTGTTCATTTCCGTTTGTATCTTATAATTCTGGTGAGACTATTCCAGTCACGAATTGGAATAATTGTTAAGAGCCATGCTTAAAATTGTCAGAAAAAAAGGGAAGAGAAAGACAGCAGCCAGCAGCAGCCCAACATTATTAGCAGTCCACATAGGATACTTCAGACCTACCGTCCTCGTTGGTACGGACACGCACAGCTGTGCTCTCAGGGCCAGGGCCCACATCGGTGTGCGCTCTCACCCACACCTGATACTCCGTCCACTTCTCCAGGCCCTCCAGCACATAGCTGCTGGCATCCGCTCCAATGTCCGGTACCTCATGGCGCTCAGTGTCTTCACTGTTCACTGCCTGGTAGCTGACTGTGTAGCGCACAATAGCGCCGTGGCGACTAGCGGCAGGCGGCGCCACCCAACTCACCTTGATGCTGGTGGAGCTCAGACTGAGCAGGTGCACGTCTTGAGGGGGGGCAGAGGGGGCTGCAGGTGGGGGCAAGGCAAGGGGGAGGGCATCAAGCAAAATTAAACAACTTAAAGCAAGCTCGCTTCTGGACTGAGAGGTTGGCACAACAATAGAGAACGTCTTACTTTGTGTTGTATTTTTGTCTAATTTCAAATTAGAATTCTAAACTGATTTTACACCTTAGAACTCATTTAAGTTAGAATAGCGTGGTTCGCCATTTGTTTTTTTGTTTTTTACTTTGATGTGATTTCAGAAACTGAAAAATTCTACCATCTACCACCATCTAATGGTGCTAAGACACAACCAGGGTGAGATACTAACTTTTCTGTTCAACACCGTCTGTGGCTGGAATGTAAAAATTTTGACACTCAATTTTTTTATTTATTATTATTATTTTAATAACTTAATATGCATGTGAAACTTGACTAATGCACAAAACATTAAATCTTAATACTTTTTTTGGCAGCATTTGCTTACAATATAGTCTTTATTAAATATTGGTTTGGATAAGCTTAAGGTTGATGTGTTGGGTTATTTTATTTTATTATTATAATTTTTTTTGAAAATATTAAAATAAATATACAAGAATTAAAAGAAAATTAATGGTAGAATGTGCACATAAGATAAAATGGTACTTTAATGTTATATATGTGACCCTGGACCACAAAACCAGTTATAAGGGTAAATTTTTTGAAAATGAGATTTATACATCATTTGAAAGCTGAATAAATAAGCTTTCCATTGATGTATTCCATTGATTTGTTAGGATAGGAATATATTTGGCTGAGATTCAACTATTTGAAAATCTGGAATCTGAGGGTGCAAAAAAATCAAAATACTGAGAAAATTGCAAATAATGTTGTACAATACAATGTATTGTTGGCTATTGCTACAAATATAGCCTTGCTACTTATGACTCTTTTTGTGGTCCAGGGTCACAAATTGTATAAACTTTGGGGACAGTAAGAGTCTTTTTTTTTTACTTATCAGAAGTGACAGTGAAGACTTTTATATTACATATTATCTACAGTACTTGAAATAAAGGCTGTTCTTTTGAAGAAATCAATCAATCAATCAATCAATCAATCAATCAATCAATCAATCAATCCATCCTTCCACAGGTTTCCACAATTTTTTTTTTTTGTTTGTTTTACATTAGTAATAATAAGAAATGTTTCTCGAGCACAAATCAGCATATTTATTTTATTTCTGAAAAATCATATGACTGAAGACTGGAGTAATGTCTGCTGAAAATTCACAGGAAAAAAATAAGTACTGTCGAATTGTATAAATTACTAATTGTAAAATTCGAATATATTTTAAATTATAATATTTCCCTGTTTTCACTGTATTTTTGAACAAATAGATGCAGCCTTGGTGAACATACAAGACTTTTTCCAAAAAATACAGACCCCAAACTTTTAAATGGTTGTGTTTTTAACAGCTAAGAGTGTGTTGTTGTTACTATACAATCTAAGACTGATTAAAATGACCTGCCATTACTAAAAAGTATCCTCATTTAGCTGGTGCCGTGTGTTAATTTCTCACCCTGGTCACAGCGATCAGTAAAGTCACAACCGTTTACTGCCTTTCTCTGTTTGGGTGTTGACAAGCAGGGGAAAGGCCATCGGTTTGTGTTTTAACAGGCGTTCACACATTCTCAGTCAGCCTATTGGCCGAGAGACAACAGCCCCCCGTTTGTCAGAGATCCAAGTGTCAGTGAGTGTGGCAGCTGACACGTCCGAGAGCGTACTCCACCATCCTGCCTACGCTAAAGTGTGCTGCTAGCTTCTTTTGGCAGGCTTGGAGCCACTTCTGAGTGGCTGAGATAAGCGCAGCACCAGCAAGGCATTTTTATTAAGTCTGTGACGGATTGAGATCAGGTGAGCTACCAAATTAAATGTTCCTGCACAACACAACAAAGTCCAGAGGCGTAAAAAATTACGACAACAGCACAACAACAATTTACAATGATCCAAAAAGCTAAACGGCATTCGTTCATGCAGCTCTATATGATAAACATAAATGCATAATAAAACAAGTAACAATTAACTAAGGAAGAAAAGAGAGAGGAATAAGAAGAATAAACACTGGGATTTTAACATGCTTGCACTCCTTTGTTAACAACCAGAGCAGTTTGGTGACGTCGCACCATTCTTGGCGCCCACGGTGGGATTGAGCACGAGGCGTCTCTCATCAGGCGGTCCTTAATCTGACAACTGTGGGAGAGCCACTACAAAGGCCTGATGCTGCAGTAGGTGACAAAAATACTGCAGCCGTAGCTGAACATGTCGGCAGATTGTAAGATTGTTTTTTTTCGGGGGGTCCTGACACCAAAACTCAGAGATCAAAGGGTCTTTTTGAGTCATGGAGGAGGTGATAGACAGGTCTCTAGGAGAACATGAGGCTGTGAGAGACTCCGGGGGAAAGGAAGTACTCTGATACTGTGAGATGACTGTAAATTTTGTTACATATTCTCTGAACATTGAACATCTTTTGATATGGTTGGGATGGGTTATATGCAAGCAGAGCGTTAAATTTAGCACAAATGTAGTGCTTCAGCTCCTTTTCTTGAGCAGGCTTCACTCCTCTGGCTTTTAACATTGCAGCAATTACAAATCACATTGATAGCTTCTAAACCAAAATAATAATGACAAAGGCACAAGCAGACACCGAACGTACCTTTCGCCCTTGTCAATGTATAAAGGTATTCCCTGGCTTAGAGGTGTGAGAGAATTAATGGTGGAGATGATAGACAATAGCTTGAGAAAGGAAGGTAAAAGAGGTCCTCTGGTTTGTCCACAGGGACAAGTTTAGGTTAGTTGACATGATGAAGACAATAAAGAGGGCACTTACTGGACTGGGCGGTCCTGGCCTCGATGGGTTGAGTGAAGACTCCTAGCCCCATTTCAGAGCGGGCTGCCAAGGAGAATTTATACAGAGTGTCCGGCTTTAGACCTTCAACAGCGTATGAGCCGGCAGGGTCGAAGGTCACATGGATCTGAAGAGAAAACATCAAAATCTCTATAACCATCTCTTTACTTGGCCTAATAGACATGTTTATTTTAAAGTCAAAATGACATGAATATTCATGTCATTGACCTTATTGTGAACAATTCATCCATGAATATGCTTTTTTTGACCTTGTCATTTTTAATTAATGTTGGACTTCTCCAATCATTTAGTCTGCTTAAACCCGACCAGATTAGATCAAGAGAAGAGAGAGATTTTGAGTAAATAATGGCTTACATATCACTATGTCTTCACAAAGTATGAATTTACATTATTCAACAAAAGCGATAACTGACAGAACATGCAGTTTTCAGTATTCCAGTATTATTTATCAGAAAACTTTTAAAAGGTAATATTGTAAGCTGCTAATTTTTTTTCTCTGTGAGGATCAGCTAAATGAATAAATCTACATATATTTTACTCATTATTCATTTTAAGATTATAGGGCGAGGGCAGAAGTTTTTCACTAAAAAACTGAGAAGCGTTGTATTAGCATGGAGACACACTGAGTGTGCATAAGACATCTGATCTCAATGTAGATGAACTGACATCAAGAAAACACATCCAAACAGTCCATTCCGGCATCAATTAGAAATGCTGTCAAGCACTGAGCATTGATAAGTACATTCTGTTTTTGCACAATCTAATTCTATCAACTGACTGCAGACTTTTGCCTGCAGTCCTTTTGTGAAATGTCAATTTTGGCTATCTTTCATTTGTATCCATGGCCCACAGCAACAGCTGCACACGTTCAATATCTGGTCTGCTTGTAATTCTGAATGAATCAGGCAGAAACAAGCACTGGCATGATTACCTTGTTCTCTGAGTCAGCCTCCCAATATAGCAGCTCATATTTGATGATGGGGTCCTGGACTGGCCACAGCCAAGTTAGCTGGATCCGTGTATCCAGCTCTGCTTCGGCCTCAAAGTTGGAAGGCTGAGCAGGTACTTGAATTTCAACAGACAAAGAGATGTTAGCGACAACAGATGCACAAGTATTTTTATGATACTGGCATGACAATGCACTAGGCAAAAGTATAGGGCTGGGTATTGATACACATTTCCTGATTCAATTAGATTCCAATTCAATTCAATTTCATTATGATTCTGATTAATTCGGGTACATTTTAGTCACAATGTCAATTTTTCTTCTAAAAATTCTCTCCAAGCTTTTGCTGTAAATTATACGAAGAACCTTCAATTTGGTATATCACAAAAATATGAAATAATAAATAAAAAATAACCACAGGGCCCAATCCATCTACCCTGTAATATGTTAATATATTCCATAACCAGAAGTAATGATAACGATGTTGATTTATCAGCCCCTAAGAAGGATTCAGTTGGAATGATCTTTATAAACAATCCAATAAAAAAGTAATTTGTTCATGAATCAGACTATACTGGTTATGATGTATGATTGAATTCACTAAAAAATAACCTATTAATGAAAGTTATTTGTTTATGAGACAGACTATAATAGCCACACTGTACTGTAAGTTTTGGTTCACTAAAATTAACTGGTTTAAATGAGTCACTTTTCATTAATCAGAATACACTGTTCACATTGTATGTTTTTGATTCACTAAAAAGAACCAGTTCATGCAAGTCCTTGGTTAAAGAATCAGACTACACTGATCACGTGATGTTATTGCATGTGACATCCTGACTGATCAGCAAAAAAATACATTTTTTACTCAGCCCTATGTAAAAGCATTGCCATATTATTCATTAACCCTAAACATTACCTCCTTGCTGTGTCTTGACCTGCAACACATCTGATGGGGGTCCATCCCCTACAGATGTAAAGCCCAACACACGTAGGCTGTAGGTGATGTCGGGGGTCAGGCTCGAGATGGTGGTGAGACGGCTGTCGTCCGTGTTGTGTTTCTGCCAGGCGCTGAGAGGCGCATCCAGGTCAGATGTGTAGTAGATGCGATAGCCTCTAATCTGACCATTAGGTTCCTCCGGCGGTTCCCACTGTACCAACATGGTGCTGGCACTCAGCATACGTGCCTGGACATGCAGTGGTGGGGAGGAAGGTGCCTGCTCACCTGTCCGTGTTTCAACTGGGTCGCTGGGTGGCCCACGGCCAATGTTGTTGACCGCCATGACGCGGAACTCATACTCGGAATAAGGGCTGAGACCACCGATGCTATAACGTGTGGTGGCAACACCGTCCACTTCCTGGAAGTTGGTGTCTGAGGACTTGGCCCGGTACTGGATAATGTAGTAAGACACAGGTTCGGGGTTTCCAGAATCCCATGTCAGTGTAACACTGGTAGCTGTGGTTTCCGTCACAATTAGAGACGTAGGAGGCTTTGGGAGTGCTGAGGAGCAAACAATAAAAAAGGAAATGAAATAGATGACAGCATATGTAGGCTAATCTGCCTACACGGTGCACTCCTAAAATAGAGAAAGACAGGCAGTGCAAGACAGAATGAGAAAGAAGAAAGGCTTGCATTCTGATGATTCACAGAAAGGCAGACCGTGCCGCCTCGTCATTGTGTCTTTAAGATTTGTGGCTGGACTCCAGATAAATGTCAGTGACATTCTCCGAGTCCATATTGATTGGTGAAGTGCAAAGTGCAATCAATAGAGGCAGCAATGATGACGGCGAACGAAGTCTGGCAGGGCTCGGTGTTGTCTGGTGGGACCAGCCGCACTGATACAGCTCCAGACATCTGGTCTGGGTAAACACATGCTCAGAATAATCTAAAGCCTTTCATTTTCTCAGAGCCCACAGTAAAACGTGGGAAGTCCCTAAAGCTCAGTCAACACAGAGCAAGTGTCCATGTTTTTTCTTTGTGTGTATTTGCCAGACGTACCAAACAGCTGGTCCGAACCTTGGGGTTGCAGTTAGAAAATAACTTTTTCTAGCATCTGACAACCTGTTCAGGGTCTTGGGTAAACTAAGAGTCTACAGAATCTTTGAAAAATCTACAGAACTGACCCTATTTATGTTCTTAATACACATACCTGGTCTAAAACCTATAGTACACTAATTCCACTCCAGCTCGAGGTCAGTCCATGTGATATTTTAAATGAAAATCCTTGTGTGCAGTCAACAGCGCATTTGCAAATGATTTCAGCTCTCAAAAGTAAATCTCAAGTACTGTAAGTAGTACACACATGCTTGAGTGTATTTTAATGGTTTGCACACTCAATGCACTACGAGATGGAGCGGAACATGGAAAATTAAGTATTTTTCAGGGATCTTACCTTTGACAGAAACTTGCGCGGTTGCCTCGATCATACCGAGAGATGAGATAGCCACACAGGTGTAGTTGGTCGACTGACGGATGTTGGTGAGCTCCAGGACATTGCGTCCCACGGGCATCTCCTCGTCCTTGGTGAGCTCCACCTCTCCAGCCATCCATTTGACGTAGGGCATGGGGGCACCTACAGCCACACAGGTAAGGTTGACACTGCCCCCTGGCATCACCTCGTGGTTGGTAGGTGGGATAGAGAAACGGGGCGGCACTCGCCGTACTACCAGAAAGAAGAACATCCGGTGTGAGTTTCAACAGGTAGTATTTTATATCAATTTTTACACAAAAACAGTTTGGAAAAGACCATTTACAGGGAAATCTATTGTGATTACTACATCTCTAGTGTGAATACTAGGGCTATGTCACTAACATGAACAAACTAACATGAAATTGAGCTGACAGGTCAAACAAATTCGCATCAAGGGCCAAGCTGCCACTTTTTCCATTTGTTAAAGCCTGAAGCTTAACAACTGGAGGCAGGAAGTCAATACTGCGGCTCACACATATGTGCAGAAGAGAGCGATAAACCAATACGTGCCGGGGAAGGGTGAAGAAGGCATCTTATAGAGTGAGACATTAAAATTCATGCCAAAGGGGAGCTTTATTGAATTGTGGATTTGAGTGGAAAAAAATCATCCTCGCTGAGGCATTGCAGGATGTGGAGTTTTCTCTGTCAGTTTATCGCCTGGTGGCACTGAGACCCCGGTCTGTTGTTGCTCAGTCCTGCCTGGATTCGGGAACCTGTCTGAGACCTTGTGGGAGATGCATTGTTCACTGGGCCCTTCTCTTTGTGAGCCTCTGATATGCAGATAAACCTGACATTAAAAGAGAGGTTCCCATGGAGACGAAAAAGAGCCTGCTGACACTGTGCAGAGATGGGGAGGAGAGAGGAGAACTATCAATGGAATTCAAGCCTGCCTTGACATATACTGACTCGACTGCATGAGGCCAAGCTCACGGTGTACGAGGAACTAATCCACAAGGATCAGCGTGAGAGAAACATCAACGTTTTTAAAGGGTATTCTGTTATCAATGCAAATACTAGGATGTGCTTCTGTCTCTATTGTGCAGGGCTCAGAATCGTAGCTGGTGGCCATCACTGGGGACGCCAATGCTGAACTATTTACAAGAAGAGCAAGCTGGAGAGACTTTTCCTCTCCTATTCTCCCAAAATAGGAGTATAAAACAGCAGCACATTAAACAGACTCTTCCAATTTGTGTTAATGACCCGCTGCCTCATGTCTGTCTATGCAGAAATGGCATAGGCAATAATTGGTTTCTGCACAGGTCCTTCTGAAATTGGATTCTCGACTATGTTCTCTCATTTTATTTTCAGATAGATACCATGACCAAGCTTGTTATTCTCCTCATTATGTTTGCACTGTAAAGGCAAAACGATAGACTCTTGAGAAGTTTTTCTTTGAATTAGGCAATGTGAAATTCAAAGTACTTCAAATCCGCTGTTGCAAAGAAATTACAGTAGCAATAGCATGTCTAAGAAATACATATATTCACATTATCGATTTCCAGGGAACTCTGTGACACTGAAAAACCATGACTATGGACATGGACATACAGTGACGATGACTTGTAGTACAAGAATGGAAATTCAGTGTGGGTAATACAACAGATGTAATATTTCTATTATAAAGCTTCAGGTAACAGGGAGCAGGTTGGTTGAAAGAGTTTCTATTCACGAGCAAAACCATACATGCATTGTGGAATAAAAACAAAAACGGGCACATGAACCTGACAAAAAAGTTAAAGTTAAATTAAATGAAATTAAAAATAATTTACATTTAAATTAAATTAAATTATTTCAAAATATTTAAAACGAACAGTATAAACTAGTTTTGCCATCTCTTTTAGTTTTAGCAACCCCTACGTCATGGAGTATCAGGCTCATGCAAACCACCTGACACAACACATTCAGCCTGAACACACAGGTGAGGGGCGACAGCAGAGGGAGTGATTGATAACAAGGGTCTCTGATTAAAGAGGGATCCAGTTTGAGGTCTGCAAGAAGCGGTTAAGAGTGAAAAGAACCAACCTTCTCGAGGGTCTAAGACATGAGGTGCGAGTGTGACCAAGTGATATGGAGATGAAATTGAAAGACAAAGACAGATGGGAGAGAACATAAAAAGACATTTGTAAATAATTTCATGGCAGTTAGAAAAATGCAATGGAATGTTTAATAAAGACAGAGACACACATTCGAAACTTGACACTCCATTTGTAAAAGCTAGATTTGTATATATATATATATATATATATATATATATATATATATATATTTTGTGACGAGTCGGCTGCCTCCCCCCTTTCATATCATCACCACCCCGTCCCTTATTCGCCGCCCTTCACGGTGAAGGCTTCACCAGGCTCCCGACGGGAGTGGGCGTGTGAGAGGAGAGGCGCGAAAACTAGCCCGGTCTGGCGGCGTGTGATGAGGCGCACCTGATCCGAATAGGGCCTCATCACCGCCGCCGTTAAATGCCGAGAGCGCCTCTCCTCGAGAGACCGGTCTCTTCCCCGTGCATGCACGCTGGTGTCCTTGTGGGTCCAGGAAGGGCGCGTAGAGGGAATCCCACGCCGCCGCCAGAGACGCGAGCTGCCGGAGGAATACCGCACCCACGAGATGGCTGACGGGCCAGGATGCCGGGCCGTATTACCCCTTGGAAGCGCCGCGGCCAGAGGAGGATGAAGCCGCTGAACGAAGCCGCCGCCCCCGCCCCGGACACGCGAGAGGGGAGTGCGTGCGGCCACCGGACTCCGCCCCTTCCCTGGACCCTTCCTCCTTGAACACTGCCCCTCCTTCACTAGCCCCGCAGCACGACGAGGACACCAGATCCCCTGTTTATTTTGGACACTTTTTCCCCCTTGGACACTTTATTTTGAAATTTCTGTTAATAAAAGCCTCTCCGAGGCCTGACGCCACACCCACTGTGTCTGTCGTTTGCTCCTCCCGCCACAATATATACACACGTGTGTGTGTGTGTGTGTGTGTGTGTGTGTATAACAAATTAAATTAAATATTACATTTTAAATAAAATTAAATTATTGACAAATTTTATAAATCATTGTTTGTAAAATTTAAGGGGGATATTTTACACAGATTAAAACTAGTTTGGACTAAATAAGATTGCTATAGTAAAGGGAGTAAGACTGATAACAAGGGTCTCTGATTAAAGAAGGATCCAATTTGAGGTCTGCAAAAAGTGGCTAAGAGTGAAAAGAACCAACCTCCTCGAGGGATTACTATATGAGGTGAGAGTTCGAGCAGGTTATATGATGGAGATGAAATTGAAAGAGACAAATGGAAGACAAGAGAACATGAAAAGACATTTGTGAATAATTTCAAGGCAGTTAGAAAAATGCAATGGGAGCTACAATAGAGACACACTCAAATCACAACACTGTTTGAAAAAGATTTGTGTATATTCTACCATATATGCTGTAGGTTTACTACATGAAAGGTAAGCACATGCCTATTATGAGATAAATATAGTATAAATTTATGCATAATGTCTGTAGGCAACACAATCACACTGATACAGGTTAATAGTATTAATTTAAAGGAGTCAGTTAGGTAATAGGAGTCGCTAGCATACATGCATTGTGACATTAAACAGAAAACTATCACTTAAACATGACAAAAAAGATTAAATTAAATTAAATAATTAATTAAATAAAAATTACTGTTTGTAAAATTTAAGGTGGGTGTTTTAGACAGATTAAAACTAGCTTGGATTAAATAACATTGCTATCCGTTTTAATCCAGCACCAGGGTGTAATCTGTGAAAGCAGCCCCTATGTCATGGAGTATCAGGCTCATGCAAACCACCTGACACAACACATTTAGCCTGAACACACAGGTGAGGGGCGACATAGCAAAGGGAGTTGGACTGATAAACAAGGGTCTCTGATTAAAGAGGGATCCAGTTTCAAGAGTGAAAATAACCAACCTCCTCGAGGGTCTAAGACATGAGGTGCGAGTGTGACCGAGTGATATGGAGATGAAATTGAAAGACAAACACATATGGGAGACAAGAGAACATGAAAACACATTTGTGAATAATTTTATGGCGGTTATAGAAATGCAATGGAAACTCAGACTTAACTTAGATTTGTATATAGTGTACCACATATCTCATGCATACTGTAGGTTTACAATGCTAAAGATAAATACAAGTCTATTATATGATAAATGTAAAAGAAATGCATCACTGCATGTTTATAGTGAACACAATCACATTAACAGAGGTTAAAGGGATAGTCCACCCAAAAATGAAAATTCTGTCATCATTTACTCACCCTCATGTCGTTCCAAACCTATATGAGTTTCTTTCTTATGTTGAACATAAAAGAAGATGTTTTGAAGAATGCTGGTAAGCAAACAGTTGATGGTCCCATTGACTTCCATAGTATTTATTTCCCTACTATGGAACTCAATGGGGACCAACAACTTTTTGGTTTTTCAAAATTCTTAAAAATACCTTCTTTTGTGTTCAACATAAGAAAGAAACTTATACAGGTTTGGAATGACATGAGGGTGAGTAAATGACGACAAAATTTCCATTTTGGGGTGAACTATTCCTTTAATTATGGATATTAATTTAAGGAGGTCAGTTTATAGAAAGTGTCATCCCGCTAGTTTTTTTTTTTTTTTTTTCTTCTCTCTCAGAGACTCTTACTGACACCAAAATTTTGTAGAACAAATAGTGAATGGGAGTCCATTTATCACAGTAAAAAACAAAATTCATTTTAAGAAAGTTTAAAATAACCAATTAAGCCACATTATGAGATACAAAGCCACTGTATTCAGTCTCAGATGTGAGCTATTAAGAAAAAGTCAAAATTAACTTTAATCTTTTGTTTTAACAGACTTCCACAAAAAAGTCTAACAATCAGATCAGCATAGGATAATACTGATATTATTGACATATTATTCGAATTTTCCTAACATATGTTGGAGGAGTTAACATTACTGCTATACTATACAGACAACTCAGAATGACTGAACTATTTCTGACAGCTGTCTCTGTATGCATGTGAGCATACATAACCATATCTCCAGTGAGGCAGAGAAGGCCACTGAGATCATCTAAAAGAGCCCTGGGCCATAATCTGCCACACATTGACACATGAAAGATGATGATGTCAGTTAAAGGCTTGTTAGGACTGCCAATGTAACACTACGATACAAAACTAGCTGAGTGACAGGCATTAGCAAAATTAAAATTCATCTTCCTTAAATATTGAACAAAGATAAATGTTCACACAAGATATAATAAACAGACAGGTGGGTGTGAAGTGTGCGCCCACTTTACTCTATTTGATTTGTTGTCAGTTTCAAGAGCAGAGGAAGGAGAGCAGACAGTGGTTGACAACTTTTCACTATGGAATAAGCGGCTGACAAATGAGCATTCACATATACAGCCAGTATACATGACTGTGATTCTCCCAGGCGATATAGTCCTCTGTCAGACAGACGGACAGAGCGGGAGAACGAGCGAGAGAGACAGTCGTAGAGCATTTAGACAGCTCCCAGAAAAGTGCTGAGGCCAAGGAAAAAGGAAGCAGCTATTGAATACATAGATTCACTGACAGGCTGGCAGTCTTAGACACCCAACTCATCTAGCGTGAGCAGATAAATGAGCGGGGACGGGAGGCTGAGGAATGGTACCAGGACGCTGAATGCCCTTGAAGAGAAAGCATGATTAGCCGTTTTACAGAGACACTTTGAAAAACAAGCACCTACACCCAGGCTGTGATGGACAGATGGATAAAGGCGACCCATTATGCACCTGTCAACTCTGAGGAAGTTATCTGTTGATATAGCTCCAAAAGTTCCTGTTTTGTTATTCTTATTGTGGCTGTGCACGTTAAATTTCATTGTAGTGAAAGGTGGGGCCATACAGACCGGTTTAAAAATAAATAAATAAATAAATTATAAATATCCATTGAACTATGTAGACGAATTTCATGGAACATGTCCAGCTCATATTTTACCAGAAAATGAAAAGAAAATATTTTGTAAAAGGGAAAAGTTTATTAAGAATAATTTTTTAAAGAAAAATCCTAAAATTTTTAAGAATATTAGGATTTGAATTGGGACATGAATCCATGGCAATTAGGCACAAATCAAATTGTAAAATACTTTAAATAATAGTCAAGAAATCATTTATCATTTAAATTGAAAAGTATTATGAATTGGGCAGTATTTAATAAATATAAAAAACAGCAACAATTATAAATAAGGTGATATTTAATAAATAATTTAAAATATATAAAAAATATTTGCAAAGTATTTATATATGGCATGACATTTTTATGGCTTTTAATTTAAGCTGATTTAAATAAAGTACAAATGACTACTTGACATGAAAATCTAGTCATTGAGAATAATGACAAAAAAACCAAAAAAACTTCTGGATGCATTATCATAATGAGAACTTAGCGGAAAATGTGTTTAATTTTCATAAAATGCTAAACATAAAAGTAAGCTTAATTTTTATGCAAAATACAACTTAACCCCTTTATTAACTTGCGATGCGTTTAGACGCCACTCATCTCGTGATTGAGTTGTACGATGACGTCTGCAGTTTAATCCATTTGTATGAAACATTTTCAGCCGTTTGTTTGACAGGAAGCATGAGAAGGCTTAGTCTTCAACCTCTTGCGTGACAATTACTGGGTGGCACCGTAACG